>JANVCH010071054.1:0-10127 GCA_025505405.1 Epizoanthus rinbou | reverse complement strand
ATTGTATTGTATTGTATTGTATTGTATTGTATTGTATTGTATTGTATTGTATTGTATTGTATTCTATTGTATTGTATAAAGCACGGAGTGGAACAATTGTATATAAATATTTTAAAATACTCAAAAAACAATAAAAGATATGCACAATTTACTTGACACGTTCTAAGAAATGGCGTTCTGGAAAAATATTACCACAGATTCACAATAAATATCTATTAAAAAACCACACAGGTTTACTGGCACAAGTTTGTCATATATTTTCAAAACAAACTTAGGATAAAATATATTTCTATCTCATCATAACAATGAAAGAGTAGAACAAGAAAATAAAGGATAGTAGATTTTGGGTTTGTTGGAGCCTTTTTGTCTTGGGTATACAAAAGCGTTCGAGCGCGGGGCCGTGTTTCGTGTTTTTTTCTGCCAGGATTGTGGTTTCCATATAATCGCTGGAATCACTAGAATGGTGGGATAGAACTCGAGTCTATTTCCGCGATTGGATCACATGGATCGCTGTGAAACGTGCTGGAATGCTTTCGCTTTGTTCAGCGATCCTGGAAATCCTACTCCCAGGTTCAATCCCCGGTGATTTGTGCGACCTTCTTTCGCCACATCGTCCGTGGACGGGAATGTACACCGTTGGTCTAGTCTCTCGACGAATTCAAGTACTTGTCGATAAAGAGTAGGGTAATGACAGGTGTCTATAAACTGACGGCACTACTTAACGTCTCGGATAGAACTGTTCTGAACCGCATTCAGTGATATGTCCAGACAGGGTACTGTGCGCATGCAAACAGGTAGCCGAAAAGCTCCGCGGGGAGCACCTATATAATATAGCTGTATATATATAGAGGATCTTACATGGCTGTGCGAAGATGCGGTTTTGTCTTCGAGTGTCAAATGCAGTAACACACGAGCGAGCGCAGCGAACGAGTTTGTTGCAAAATTCGACACGAGAAGATAAAAGCCATATCTTCAAACAGCCTTGTAGGTTTCCTTTTATCATATGAAAATCGATAAGAAAAACGAACTTCTCAACCAGCGCACAAAGAAATCATGTAAAAATCGATAAGAAAAAACGAACTTTTGACCCAGCGAACAAAATATTCAACTGACTTTGTTCAAGAAAGCATAGAATAATCAACGATATTTTATATGTACAAAGATATTACTTTTAACTACACTTTTAATACTCGGTATCTTATGGATTTTCATAGGATAAATATATATATTTCTCTTCACACAGCCATGTAAGATCCTATATGTATATGTCTTGTAGTCAGACATAATGTGATTAAAAGATAAAATAATGTTGGCACGTATATCAGTATAGTACGGATTTGAGACGTCTTGTTTAAACACTAAACTTCTCTATTCACGTCTAAAAGCCTATAACATGTCCTCCTGATTCTAATACCATAAACGAAATTCAACTTACTTCTTGTTTACTGCGACATAAACTCGCGACATTTAACCGGATGATGCGATCAAAGAACGTCTGGTTTTCTCTGCCAATTACTTCTCTCAATGAATGCAAATTCAAGATATCGATAGATCCCTGTTTGATATTCACGATATTTATTTTAAATAGTTCAATACTTTCTTGTCGTTATAGTAAGGGCTAGCGTGCATACAAAAGTTTGATTTTAACGAGTAAAAGATCTAGAGCTCACTATGGGAGGGCAAAAACTGTATTTCTATATATGACAACAGAGAATAGAAATCAATTAAAGAAAAATACTTAAATGTCTTTAATTTTTTCCTCGTTAACAGTATGGCGCCATTTATATCATTATATTTTTAATAGCTCTTATAAATATGCTCTGTAACAGCAAAAATGTAAAGAAAACATGATCCTATGCATAATTACCAAGAACTGAAGTTGACAAGTGATTGAGCAATTCGTCACACAGTCTCCCAAACACAAATATGACAAAAATATCACAGTCGCAGGTAATGTCCTTTTTAAAAGAATTTTTTAAAATGAATAGAGCTTATAATTTAAAATAACATCCGTCGGAAGAAAGCACCTAAAAACTAGTTTATAAATTATAACAAATATAGACTTTCTGCGACATCAAACCACTAAATTAGACGTTATACATGCACATTTACGATAACAAAAATATCGAGGTATTTCCTAGTTCTTATAATCGTTAATAAACGTATATTCGTTTTGTAATCTCACACGCACGGAAATATTGCCTCAAAATGCATCACCATGTCCTGTACCTAATTTGCAAAAACGTACTTATTACAAAATACAAATAATATTTTTCTTTCAGAGAATAAACAGTCGAGGATTAATTAATGCACGAAATAATTGCGCGGAATAATCATTCATAACAGAGCAGATGCCAAGGAGAAGATATATAATAACGAAAGAAAACAACAGTGCAAGAGGTTGATATTAAAGGTATCAAGATTATTTCTTCCTGTTAAACGGGGAAGAAACCCTTAGCCGAAAGTAACGAAAATAGACGGCATACATGTATGACATAATTAATTCTCAATGTTCATAGAATTTTGCGGGTTTGAATAAATGGAGAATTATATTTTTTCTCAGGTTAATCCCCATTGTAACAGGAAGCAAGTATACTAGAAACTATAGTGTTCGCCTTTCCTGTCTTTCTAGACATTGCTTCGGGGTTAAATATCGAAATTTGTATTCGTAAGTTCTATACTCACGGTAAGCTGAAGAAAGATTTGCTCATCGTCGTCCTGTGTGCAGCCTTTGTAGTTTCTTTGTCTGTTTAGTTAACCAAAAGAGCTCTTAATAAAATATTCCCTATAATTTACATATCTGAATTGCAATTCCAGTTTTTACCTCTGATAGAGATTGTAGCGATGAAGATCGAATATTTTGTCAAAATGTCGTTGAACTAGCCTCGAGTCGTCGACAAGATGGCTTGCAAAATGATATGTAACATGGTTCGAAATTAGCATCTTAACCCTGCGGATAACCCAATCAATTTGGAAATTGAAAGTCTCGTTTTTTGTTGGCCGACCCATTGTCATAGTGACTCGATTTAAATGCAGACAAAATGTGGTTTTTGATTACACATCACTCAACTCACTTTTCATAAATTATGAAAACGAAAGTTAACTATATCAGGAAAATAGTATTTTTAACACTTTAACATTTTCTTTTGCGGCAATGTCTGCTCAAGATGGCACTTTGTAGGTAACCAGAATAAAATGCTATTTAAACCAGAATACTCTTATATCATCTCGACTACTTGAACTCACAGTACCCAGCCGTTGGACCATATTGAAAATTACAAATGTTAAAGGCTAGAATATTTCCTAGTTTACCCTGCTCCAAAACGTTACTGTCAACGCAAATGGTAATAAGAGTTCTCCTGTAGTATTTGGCCCAACTTCGTGCTCGAAGTACATGAGATAAACAAAGAGCTTGAATGCAATTATACAAACATACGAAGCCTTACGCCAGCTATTAGCATGACAACTGAATCAATATATTCAACATGCTAATTTGCACTCCACGATCATCCAGCTGTAGTGAATAAAATACTCTGTTTGGTTCGGTATGGTGCTGGCATAGTGCATTTAGTAATGTTTTTACAGTTCCAGATTTGAACTTAAGGTAATTGAAAAGCAAGGAACACTAGCCGAAAGCATTCACTAAATTTCAAACGCGTTAATTTTCACGAAACTCAAGATGCGATAAGTTATGTCGCTTCGGATACAAGGAGAGTCAGAAAGAAGCTCCAATTCTGGCTCCAGTTCTGATTGGTATTGGAAATGGAAATATTCTAATGGCATACAAACCTGGCAAATAAATAAGTTAATTCATTCTCAGAACATTCCGGACTTTGCAACTGAATTTGTTATGCATGCACTGCGTTCCCTTTTAAATTTGTTTTCAGAAAAAAACACGCCCACCGAAAACAATTGTGACATGACGACTATTCTAAAATAACAAAATTTGCTTTTATCAATTTATTTATTGGTGACCCATGCAATTCCTAACTGATGCAGTAAATTGGTGTGTCATTACAGTCAGTGTTCTGGCTGCGAGTCATTTCAGTGTTTTTCGCAAGTGAAATGTGTCACTCGCCAGCCGTACGGACGCTGATAAAAAGAATCAACTTCCTTTTTTGCAAAGTTACATTACCATCTGAATCGTTGAAAAAATTTACTGACCTGGGTAAACATGCTTACATGCAAACAACAAGGCTGTCAGGGAAACTAGCTGTTAACAATTGAAACTCGTAAACGGTTGCAGTATACTACGTTTTTATAAAGATGTATTCCCTTTCAGTGCAAAACATGCATGTTATTTTAAAATTCCATTACGAAATTGGAATATAATCGCCAAACATTTGCAGCAAATGATCACAATTTGTGTTTTCTCGGCCTCGTTGCGGAAATTATGAAACTGATGTATCGCTCTGATTACGAGTTAAGAAAAGACTAAAGCAGCCATATTTGCATGCACGCATGTTCTAAAGGTAAAAGCAAAGTAACTTTATTTAACGTCGGTAGTTCCATCAGCTGTGAAAGCTGGTATCAATGGAAGCCGACGGTGCGCACTTTACCCCCCTCACTCTGTCAGTGCTCCGTTCTAAGGGTACTATAAAATTGTTGTAAGCAGTTTATTTCAGTTGCAAGAACCTGGTACACAATAATTTATAGACGTGTTTGTTCAACAGATGCGCAGGCTGGTTCCCGGCAAGCTGTTTCGGAAAGCCTCGTAACAGTTGAACAGTTGTCCAAAAATGAGCTCAAAAACAGACCGCTTAAAAAGAAACCGGGTAACAAAGACAGTAAAAGCACTACACAGACTCCTGTCAAAGATCACCCATCTAACCTGTTATCGCTACAAAAGCAAACAAATTACATCCCAGTATCGCTAAAGGGGAGTAAGATAGAAGAGAAGACGGATCAGTCATCAAGTTCTGCGGGTTCGCTTAACGATGTACTTAAAGATGAGAGTGCTGCAAATGGAATGAGTCAGATGGAACCACAGACTGATATTGTGTCAGCTCAAAGCAAAGGCAATCATTCAAGTTCAAAACCAGTTTCACAGCAAAGTGTCCCCCCTCAAACGAGCTACATCCCTGAAACAAAGAAACCCGCACATAGCAAACTTTCAAATGCGGTTAACGGCGATTCCTCTTCGTCACCCGAATTCTCTGACGCGCTGACGAATTCTGATTCGAATGCAAAACATAATGATGATGATTCAGCGTCATCAGTGACGTCACAGCCGCGGGCAGGCTCCCCCGACAAGTGTCCACCGGGGACAGAGTTGGTCTCCACCTCGAATTCACAGCACGTAAAATGTAAGGCTGCCTCGCGACACCTGACATCTTCGGGAGCTAAACTTATTCCAGGTATTCATTGGCAGATATAATTTAAATAATTACTTAATTACTTAATTAAAGTTATTAATTAAATTATCCATACTTACTATACGGTAGACTACAGGCAGCAAAGCTGTTATGCAGGTCATGTGACCAAAATACTATAACAACCTAAGAAGGGGTACAAGCACAAAACTAAAAACAAATGTTAAAAATAAATAACAAAAAATGTTATCTAAGTTACGTCAGAACCCATCAGAACCCATTTTCATATACTAGTACTTAGGTCAGGGGCATACGAGTGACGTCATCACTCCCATATATGGAATTAAGAGTTTCAGGCTTTACCGCTTATATTAATATTCAGGTTTCGTATGCTGTACTAATCCGTCGATTCTGATTGGTGTATTTGTGTCACGTGGTCATGCTGTACCACGTGATAACAGCGGAAAGTAAAAACCCTTTACAAACTACAAATAGTTGTAAGAGACAAACGGGGAAACTAGTGTCTTTATTTCCTCGCCAAATTTAGTTGCTTTTACTTCACTTTCGCCCGAGTTCAACACCTGGCAGCATTTTATGAATGAAATTCGGTTTTCCTTGTTCAATTCTACGTTTGTTTGATGTCTCATTATTTCGTTGTAGTATCTTGCAGCGAACTCAACTTGAATATTAAATATACTGAAGCACTTTTGCCTAATTTCTTCATACTGCACACGGCTAACGCCTCGTGCCTCGTATTTAAAATTCCCTGTTCATTATATAGTAAACTCGTTTATGCCAGTATTCGCCAACAACAAATGCAATGTTTTTGTTGTTGCAAAATCATTCACACAGCTTTCTACAACAATAATAAATTCGCCAACAAATTTTGAAAATTTCCATACATTATATTCGGAAAAAAGTGTAACAAAATTAGCAAAATCAGTAAAGTGTGCGGAACTAAAGTTTTCTCTGTTGGCTATAAAACGATTTCCATGGCGGTGAAATTTACTAAACAGAGATTTGATTTTCCCTAGCAACCACCTTTTTACACTAGTTCCCCTTTAATTTACTTATCTCTTATTTCAGGTAACACGTACGCGCCGATGGGAATATTCAGCGATGATACGCACCATACCACGGAAAAACCTACAACGGCTACGAACACTACCCCCAAGGATGGGGAAGAAAGCACAACTGAGGAGGAGGGGGTTGCGTCACAGAAAATGGTTTCCCCACAGACCAATTACATTCCGCGACCAACTATTACTCACATGGCCCCAACCGCTGACACTGCAAACTCTACTAAGGCTATGCCTCCGCAGACATCCTACATACCACCGCAGGCTCAGACGCCAAATAATACTGCGCATGTGCAGGTTGCGTGTAATGGTGCAAGTAAACGGGTGTCGTGCAGGAAAAGCTCTAACGCCGTGGCGTCTGATAAAATCCCGTTACCTAGTTACCATGTCCCTGGGCAATTCAGTGTAGCAAAGACTGATCGGGCTTCCAAATTCAAAGAATTATTAGCCATAAATCGATCTCTATTGTTCACAACTGCGCACCATGTAACATTTGGGAATCATATCCACAAACGAAAACAGTCAAAGAACAACATAAAAGGGTTACTGGTGAAGGTATTGAAATCACGCCTAAGAAAGAAGAGACAGTTGTTAGTGCCACTATCACTGCCCCAGCAGTTCGCTTCCGACCCACAAGCGTCACTAGCACAGACACTGGGAGCCCAGCAGTTGTTACAAGCACCCCTACCACAGGCTACCCAGCCAATGTTTGGTATATTTCAACAACAAGCACAGCCACAGCTTATTCAGCCTGCTCTGATTGGTGCCCCAGCGTTCACCGCGCCCATCATTTCACAGCCAGGTAGGAAAACATCTGCTGTATATGGCACGCCCTGAGTATTGTGTCAAAGGTGCTTAGCTAAAAAACATTTCTTGTTCGGCAAATGTTCGGGATGATTCGGGATATCTTCGGAAATGCTTGTCAGGAATGTTATGTTTAATGGAGCCGAAACCAATTGTAGAATTGCAAAAATTTTAGATATTCCTACTGATGATCTGTTACTGCATGATTTGTGTTTTATTTCAGCGGCATGTAGCTGTCTGTTCAAATGTAGTATTACAAATGTTTGGAAATTTATCTAAAAACTTCAGAGAAATCCGGAACATTATGTGCGCAGGGGAACAAGTGGGGTGTATTTTCCATATCTTCACGAACGTGAAATATGAATTCCACGGGTGGTTTAGTTCTTAGTAAAAGACTCATATATACATCAACGAGGCTATTCAAGTATTGTCCCCGTTATGATCCTGTAGTAAAAATAGTTTGTTTGGTCTTTGTATGGTGGAATGAGAAAAATGAGAATTGCTCACCGCACCTCCCGTCCATGGTTCCTATTTACCTATTATTTACTAGTACCTGTTTTCAATTGATTCCTCTACAGATGCTCGCTCACTCCCCCAGGCATTAAATCCATCACAGACTCTCGCCTCGTCTTTTGCGCAATTTCCTCCTCAAAACACCGTGCCCGCAATGGCCTTTGCACCAGTTCCGGCGCCCGCATTACCCATGGCAGCGGTAATGCCGCTTATAGATCAGTCCTCAGCGCAAGATACAAGACCGGTTCTCTTGTCACGTGCTCAAGGAAGCCTTGGTCACTTTCTCCAGCGCGGCCCTGTAAGGGAAGTCCCCACACAGCGGTATCTCTCTCAAAGCACGCCATTCTCTGACTCCAGTAGATTCGTAAGCGACCTTGCAACACCACAGACGCCAGCACAGACGCAACTCTCCTATCAGAAGGCAATGGGAGAAGCGGCTGGTAAGTACTCACATGTGGGAACATACTAATGAGGGAAATGCTGTAGCAATACCTCTCACACATATACACACACATACGCACGGACACACACACACACGTACACACACATACACGCACGCATACGCACACACACACATACGCACGCACGCACACGTACACACACACACATACGCACGCATACGCACACACACACATACGCACGCACGCACACGTACACACACACACACACACACACGCACGCGCACACACATATCCACACGCACGAAAAATGCACGTTAACGCAAGCATAGTACAGGTATACGCATACCCATACGCATGCAAGCACACAGTGCACACACATGAATACTCAATGCACATCTACACACGCACATGCGCAAAATGCATATATATATATACACACGCGCACATACGCACAGTGCACATAGCATTGACACGCATGTACACACGTACACCAAGCGCGAGTACACGAAAGCACACGCACAAATGGACTCACGCACACGCACGCACGCGCAAACACAATGATAACAAAACATGTGACGTCATAGCCGCCATGTTGGTGCCCAATAACAATAGAGTTGTAATTACTTTCTTTTGTTAGGGTCACCAACATGGCCGCCATGCCCATTTGTCAATCGACTCTCTGGGGACTGATTGCAAGCCACCATATCATGAGAGAGAATATTAAAAATGTGTTGACTGCCACCCTTTAGACATCTCATAACAACAGACTAATGTCTTTCAGTACGTCCTGTATAAACTGTTAATATGTGTTACATTACAGAATACGAAAAGGAACAAAGAACGCATGACGACTGGAACGACTTTGAAACAGACAGAGGGCCTTCCGTTGATGACGACGCTACTCAAGGGCGGATAAGAAAACCAGAATTCAAAGAGGATGTCTATGGGCCGGATCAGAAACAATATTACGAGGAACCAGCTGATAGATACGACCAGAGTCACTACCAACAGAGACAAGACGAGTATGGGGAGGAACCTGGTATAGATAAGAGTTCCTATGATGGTGATCATGGTGATCAGAAGTACTCACAGGAGTCGCAGGATCAGAGTTTTGACGATACAGAGAACAAAGGTTACTATGGAGCACAGGACGTGAATGGCTTGGCTAAGGAAGACGCGAATGCTGGCAATAAAGGTGAATCGTACGGCGAAGAAGGAATGAACGTCAAACAGGTCAAAGAGATAAAGACAGACAATCCGGGAACTAGGAACCTCCATCCTAAAGGTATTATACAGTAACAGGCTTTATTCACTATGCTATGTTCGCACTGCCTAAAGACATATCTAAGGACGTAAAATATGAATAAAGTATAATAAATATGAATGACTAATTAACTTAGATAGGAGAGTAATTAATTAATTAATCTCGTATCTTAATTAGAAGAGTCTACAGTGAATCCATCCAAGGACAGTGACGAGTCAGACAGTGATGATAAACCTACCGAGGAAAAGGGAGACCGCAAAAATGATCTTCAGGACGGCAAACAAGGTTTATATTACTAATTATGTTTATTATGATAATTATAATGAACACTAATAGTTCTGTGAGGAACTCTCTTAGTTTATATATTTGATTTCATTTACTCCTTCTTAGGAGAGTGGAGACGGGAAATAATGTGTGAGTGATTGAGTATGTATTGTGTATGTGGGCATGTGCCGGTATGGGTGTGTTTGTTTGTTTGTTTGTATATTTGTTTGTTTGTGTGTACACGGTATATATTTGTCTCTATGTGTATAGGTATGTGAATGCGGTGCCGGTGGTGTATGCATTTGCCTGTATATGTAGGTATGTGTGTGTGTGTGTGTGTGTGTGTGTGTAAACAAAGAAACACAAATATGAATAGTGCTTCACCTAGTCTCGGGAGTGCTCGATACAAAAATATGCAGAGCGTAATACAAATTATAAAATGGAAAAAATGACAGTAACTCGAGTTTCACGCACTAAGCGATCATCAGAC
>JANVCH010071032.1:0-10128 GCA_025505405.1 Epizoanthus rinbou | reverse complement strand
GGTATATGCTAAAACAATTATTCTCCTCAGTGTCGGTGAGCAGCTATAGTATATTCGCGGCTCGGTGAATATCCTACACTACTCACCTACACTTCGGAGAATAATTGCTAAGTATGTATTCTGAAATATAATTTATGTTTTAATAGGTTAAATTTACTGGTTTAAGTGGAGATGTGCAATTCGACTCGGAGGGTAAACGAGATGTAAATCAATTCGAGATCCTAAATCTTAGGAATAATACGTTCCGAAAGGTAAGTCTTTACATGTATGAATGTGTGTACCTAAATAATGTGTTTTTCATTCATTTATTCATTCATATGTTGTGTGTGCGCGCATGCGTGCGTGTATGCACGTGTGTGTGTGTGTGTGTGTGTGTGTGTGTGTGTGCGAGAGTGTGCGTGTATGTTTGGCCTAATTGGGATAGGGATCGTTTTAACGCGTTTGACTGACCGTATTCCTGATTAAGAATACACGGATTAAAACTGATCAGTATTCGTTTTCAGAAATATGTGAAACGAGACTATTAGTTTTAACTTACCGTAATACACAATTCGTTTTAACTCACCCTAATACACAATTCGGTGCTATAATGTTATTGCTTAGAGACTATAGGCGACATTTAAAATTGTCTTGATAACCTATTCTTATTCCGGAATACGGTCAATCGAACTCACCCTTAGTCACCTTGCAGTTTTACACTGAATTGTTTATAATCGCGGGCTCAACATCGACCAGACAAAGAAACAATATCTGCCAATTGAAACTTCCTGTCGCTCGAACACCAATTTCTCTCATCTTCAAGCAGATACACATGGAAATCACTCACAAATAGAACGAATGTCAGCCATGTACCTAATATGCACAATAGTCCTATAAGAAATGGGTACTAAGCACAGGATAACGAATTCATGGAATGCAGCTCAATTTATTGTCGAATCTTAAAATAACCGAAAGCAATGGGTCAATTTCATACAATTTATATAGGTCTTAAAATGTCTTTGTTATTACAAAAATGTTATTTGGCGTAAAATGTGCAACGTAGAAGTTATATTGTTTATAAATTGTTGTTTGATTTACGATCTTTGAGATGCACAACAAGTATTCAATCCTGTGTGACAAGGCCGAATTCAAATTTCGTCAAAAGACATTTGCTTTTCAAACTGTGTTATCTAGTGTATAAGTTATCACAGCTTTTTGAAAAGGTTGCGATAGACAAGCACCAAGTTTCAACATTATGCAACAATTGAAGAGAATATGACGACAAAAACAATTCAACAAAGGTAACCGCGGCGTTGCCTCCAGATATTATTACCTACATGCTGTGATCATGATGACCACATTTTATGTTTTTATGACCTTGTTTCACTCTTCTAAATGTGCTGATAATGTCCAACCAGATCTTGGCTCTTGGAGATTCATTAGAGAGAATTTATGAGTAGCAAGACGTGGGACAGCAATGTCTATTACGGCAGCTTACGAAATTCATCGCCCACCCGTTCTTACTGTAAGATATATTTTGCTTTCGTTCGGCATCAGCCCCATATTTATTAATATGAATAATAATGAATCATACAATAGCTAGTTGTTAAGAAAAAAGTGGCGTGTTCTCGATTAGTTCTGTAAATAGGCGTTGAGATGGTAGTATACATTTTACATACATTATTATGTATATACTACTGTATAGTGGCGTTGGACCTTAAAGCTAGCAAATTGATTTTTTAGTTACACATTTCCATTACGGTATTTTTGTATGTTAGGTCATTATCCTCATATATGCGAGCTGCTCCCGTTCCAAGATGCCTCCAGGCAAGATCTATTTATGGAACTCTTAAACCGTTGTTTGGGATATCAAGAGACCTTAATTACTATCAGTAGTGAAAACATCTTTTATCAAACACTTTTCTTTTGAATAAAAGAGGTTGAAAACATATTATTAAACACTTTCCTTTGAAACATAGTGATCACGTGTTGTATAGTACGAACTAAGAGTGATTTATTAGCATATCTGCAAGAATATGGAACTAAATTGTGAACATATAGCTTCTCAGGTGTGGATATCTTGGGAGTTTATATTAATGTATGTCATTGTACTTGGTTGTAAACGTGAGTTTTTGAGTGAGTAGGTGAATTGTCTGCACAATGGGTTTGCGGTATCGAACACTTATTTCATTTATTGAATATGTTGCTTTAGTGACATAAATATATCAATAATAATAACATTCAGATATATTTCGACTGGAATTTTCACTGATTAATAAGCAAAAACAAAGGTTAGTCATCTTCACTGAACTTATATGTATCATGACGATCAATGAAGGATGTTATTCCTGTCAACTCGTGTTAGTCAAAGTCGTGTTTGTAACTGTTGCATTGTTCTTCACCACGTATGAGTTCGTGTCTCTCGGATGAATCTTTTGTAGTGATTTCCAACGCAACAGTTTATGAAGCGCCTGTCTTATTTCAGCATTCCTCCAACCATAGACCCACACATTCAGTGTGGAGTTGACATACATTAAGGTTTCCACATATATAAAAATCACATAACTTGTTTTGGGTTTTACGTTGCTTGTAATATCCTTAAACCATGTCACAGAAACAGGAATGTAACACAACATGAAGGCGCCAATGACAAAAACTGCCGTTTTAAAAACTCTACTCTCCTTCCTCAAAGATCCTCTTCGACCACTTGCATAACGTTGAGCAGTGACATTCAAATTGGCAATTTGAATTCGATGACGATGAGCCACTTTCATCATCAAACCATAAAGTATAGTAATCACCAAGATAACACAGATGAAAATGGAGCTAGCAATCAGGCGAACACAGTTGTAAGATAGCAGTCCGGCGAACTGCAGAAGCACGATTGTCGTCCACATCATGATTAGCATTCCCAATAGCAAAAACAGTTTCCATGTTCTTACAACAGCGTGATATCGTGTGGGTAAAAGGACCGCTAAACACCGCTCGCATGAAACCATCAAAGCATTGAGTACAGAAGAAACAACACAAACGAGTTTGATCGTGTTGTACATTATAGCAACAGAACAGGTCCTTGTTCCAAGCACAACTTGAACTTGATAGATTACATGGAATGGCTGTACTACCCCACCAATTAACAGATCCAGTATTGCTAATGAAGCCAGTATGTAGTTCCCGTTTGTGTGTAGATGAGTGTTTGTTATTATAGTGACAACCAGCAAACTGTTTCCAATGCAAGCTGTTAGTGCAGTTAAAACATTCACTATGCAGGCAAAAATCGTGCTGGCGAGAACAGACTGAGTTACGTTAGTATCAGGCTGAACAAGGTAAAAGCATCGGGTTGATTCTGTGATGTTGCCGCCCATGTCTCAAGGCCTTGCATTACATGCAAGTTGTCTTGCCAGTAATGACAAACTGTAAAATCACTGCACTCTGTTAACATAATTCATGCCAGGTTCAAGGTCAGCGGTTCTATTCTTCTCTCAATTTAGGAACCGCCTCCGCCTGGCGCAAGCTGTGATTATTTTTGGCAATTCACGTGACGCACGAGTGCAAGTTAAAGCACTGATAATGGCAGCTCATGTATTTTCACAAATCAATGATTTCTTTGAAAGGTAATTAATAGTGTCATCAAGGACGAGCACATTTCGTAACGATGTATATCATAACCCTGAAGATGATTTTATGGTTTATTAAAACTACTTGTTAGCGATTTTAACTAATAGACTATATCAAGTTATTCCATTTTAACCACTTACAACCATTTATGTTATATAACTTCGTTTAATGTACGTAGTATAAATTGATAGTAATTTTATTGATGCAAATGCTTGCACATACGTCGATGCAAAGATGTTGACACGACCATCATGCTAGGATGGTTTTTCACTTGCACAAATATTAACTAGTGTACAGTGTTCTCCTATCAGAACAATTTAAAAGGATAAGAAGTTTGGAAATGTGTACTCGATTACGCCGGATGTGATAACTTTTATGGTAGTTTAATAAACACATTTTTGAAACAATACACTGTTAACTATATATAGCACCTGAGGTTGTTTTGTGCAAGGTGTCTGAAAGTAATTTATGGTTTATGCAAGGAAGACGCAATGGCTACACAATGTTGACTTATTCATTCTAGTTATTAATGTTACATAACAGCCTGTTATGACATTTTTTTACTGCACGACTCCAATTGAATGCCATAGCAACCATTTGACCAATAATATGAAAGGACTCGAACTATTTTGCTATGACAGAGAAGGACTAGCACACGAAACGTTGGCTCAAATCCTTCAAGTAATGCCATCAGCAGATGATACGCTATACGTCGATACCATGCCTGTAAAGGAAGATTTTATGGGGAACAGACATTTGTAAAGCAAGTCATTGGGCGCCACTGAAACAGTTAACTAGAGATGACACGCTAAAGACCATGCAGAAGGTGTTTTGAATGTCACGATCAGTCGAACGGACCAAGCAGAGCCCGATAACAGAATTCTGGTATCAAATATCCCCCACTCCCCACCGCCATTATGTATTTATCATCGGGGCTATATTATATACAGTTTCCCAGAATACAACTTGACTACTAGTTTGCTGATTGTCGGCGAAACTCTTGTGCAATGTAAGCTGTTGCTGGCAACTATTCTCGACTGAATCCGCTTTTCAATCTACTATCTATGCTCGCCTTGGTGGAGAGCTGAATAATGAACTCTCCTGTCAGTTCTCGTAAGTTCTTGCATTCTCCAACACTCGTTTCGATTTTTTAAACAGTAACAGCAGTGACAATAGTAGAATAGCTAAATACTGCGTACCGTGGTTTTATAGTGTTCCAATAATCGAGTTTGGTCTCAAATAGGGTCAGAGTTCGAAACCGGGGCGGGAGATGATGCTCCTAAGCCCCCCGCCCACCCCTCCCCTTTCCTGGAATATGTCATTTCGTTAGTGCAGACACAAGATCAGTGATAAAGAACTTCATGAAAGTTATAATTGCCATCCGCAATTGCGCAAGTATCAGTCATTATTATGTAAATAGTCCGTTCAGAAATCATCTGCTACCGTCAATGCTCATTATAATTTCCTAATTACGATTTATTGGCAAGTATGGGTATTTCGTATAATAAACGCTTATATATTTCGCCTAAAATCCAATCTCCTTTGATTCACATAAATTCACAAGGATGCTTGGCAGTACGTACTACTCAAAATTCAAACGCTAGCTCTTAGTTCAATGTTATGAAACTACGTTCATGTAAGCACGAAGCCTTGTGAGTGACTTTATAGGAATGAATCAACCTGAGATAAACAACCGGATCTGGGCAAAAACTTTAAAATCGGTTCGGATTGACATGGGTTGACAGCTTCATTTTATCGCATGGTTCAAATTTTCGTAGGAGATCACGAGTAGTTTGCTTAGTTTTAATGCAAAGATATGCCAGAAACTCATTAACGTGCTATTCTCATTGCGGTTTGAGAACGAGGCCTCATTTAAATCACAAGTCATGAATTCACAGGCAGCCCACGCTGACTTTGAGGCAGATTGAGTCGATTTTATATAAGACTTTGTGAAGCCGTTGGGTTAGGGTTAGGGTGCAAATGACACAAATAAAGCTTGCTTGCCTCAATTGTTGCTTCGTTATATCTTGCTTTTATATTATGGGGGCACTATAAAAGTGATTTAGACGTGGTTTTCATCATTATAATTCAAGCTTATTAGATACTATTAAAATCGGGATTCTGGGTCGGATCTGAAGATGTGAGTCAGGCAAATTTATTACAAAGTGCGACAGTATGTTATTAGGACTTTATTAAATATTGCGACCTGTAGTACAAGTTATGATCTTTAACAAAATGCGACAGTACATGGTGCGAACTATGTCATCTATGACTGATACAGACCGAATGATATATTTTCCGCCTCGATTGTGTAAGAACAATTACTGAATTAACAATTTTAATTAAAGTAAAGTAAGTAAGTAAGTAACTTTATTGAAGTGTCAATCTTTTAGTTCATATGAACTAATCGGGGACACTGGGGCTACGGTTTAACGTCCTTATCCGAGAAGACGGTGTGGCGAAAGAAGGTCGCGCAAATTCAACCCTCGGCAAGGCCGTGTATCGAACCCGGGACCTTCTGGTTGAGAGGCAGAGGTCTTACCGACAGCGCCAACCACGCTCACGCATAATACATGTATACACTCATCTTTTCAACCCTAAACACTAATTTGTCCTTACTAGTCTCTATGGGTAAATAGTTTGTGCAACTGATTAGGTAATTAAATGCACAAATTTCAATCAACTATGGTTTTAGGCCTACCATCCGGGTTCATAAGTCGCCGCGACTTAGCGCGACTTACTGCGATTTAAGGCGACATATGAAAAAGCACTAGGGTAAAGCAATGCGAGTTTAGGCGACTGAAGGCGACTTTTAAAAGGCGATTTAGTGCGACTTAAGGTGACTTAAGGCGACTTAAGGACCCGGAGTAGGCCTGGTTTTGTCATGATGTGGGTTCTTTTAAGAATCATTTTGTGTTGTATTTAATACGGAAACAAATACGAAAACAGATGGGCCTTCATCTCCAATACGTGAAACCTCTGCAAATGTGAGGGTATGATAGAGATAATTTCTTCTCTTCGTGTATTAAAACGTTTACATTATCTGATTCCACTGTGTTACATCACATGGTTCCACCGCGTTACATCATCTGATTCCACTGCTATTACATCATCTGATTCCACTGTGTTACATCACATGGTTCCACCGCGTTTACATGACCTGATTCCACCGCGTTTACATGACCTGATTCCACTGTGTTTACATGACTTGATTCCACCGTGTTTACATGACTTGATTCCACCGTGTTTACATGACTTGATTCCACCGTGTTTACATGACCTGATTCCACCGTGTTTACATGACCTGATTCCACTGTGTTTACATGACTTGATTCCACCGCGTTTACATGACTTGATTCCACCGTGTTTACATGACTTGATTCCACCGCGTTTACATCATCTAATTCCACTGTGTTTACATCGCCTGATTCCATCGTGTTTACATCACCTGATTCGACCTCTGACCGCGAATTATTCTCGTCCTCTTCCGACAACAAAGCTTGATCATCAGGCTCAAATCCTTTGTTAAGTGCAGCATTCGGTGTCCCACCAACACCTTCAAAAAACTGTATTAAACTCGGGACATTACCACCACCTATTGGGCCCTCAACAATGACAGGTTGATCAATCTCTACTGTGGTCGAATTACGAACAACCTTTGTAAACACATTTTTTTTGGAGTAATCGAATTTATATATCCGGGGGCGAGTGACGGCGGCATCTATGAATTCGGATGTCGCATTTTCATCTTTTCCGTGATATTTTATCTGAGCCTTTCCTTTCATTTTCTTGTATATAAAGTCGCCCATTTCTAGGTCCACGGAGTTTTTATCAACTTCTCCAGCTTCATTTTGAGCATCGTTTAGAATGACCACGAACATGTTCATCATTATCATAGTCATAGCAAACAGAAAAGTAAACATGTATAATTTGGCAATTACCACATTAACTTCCGATAGTTCATCAACTGGCACGGCTTGCCCAAGCAACGTTTCGAAAAGTGATGAAAGTGATCGTATGAACGTTGAATACATTTTTAGATTAGCTCCGAAAACCAGAAGACCGAACACTGTAAATGCGAAAAACAATATGAAAAAGACAATGGAAAAAGATTTTAAGTGCTCTATTGCTCTTTCAATTGTGGATGAGAGAACAATAATATGCGGGTTAAACCGTAGTATGCGAATGAGCTTTAAAGTTGCAAAAAGTATTACGAATCCCAGAACAATGTTTTCAGCTTCGAAAAACAGTAGTGCGTGATGGAAGCTAACGGTTTCAAAAGGATTTCTTTTAGTTTTTGTGATGGCTTCTACTGTGTATTTCGCTCTTAACATATATAACACAACAGCAGCAACTGAAACAATGATTTGAAACAAATCTACCCAATTCCAAAAGGACGAAAAATATTGTCGCTTTTGTTTGGCGAGCTTAAAGCATTCCTTGATGAAGTAGAACAAAACCAGGAATATAAAAAGAAGTTGGCAAACTAAATAGAAGTTGTGCATCGCTGAGTCAGCACTATATAAGGGCATTGTTTGAATTCGTTGAAAAGAATCTCCGTGGCCAGTTGGCAGAATTTCAAAGTAATATGTAAGTACACTGATTAGATTCGTATACGGGTTAAATATAGATATCTCCAATAACACAACTCGTGTTTGCCTATCTATCCAGTTACTTCTTTGTAAGTTTTTTGTTATGGAATGGGCCTTGGCTGTAGAGTAGCCCAGATTTGCTATGTATCCGCCACCATTGTACACGTGGAGGTCCCCCCAAGTGGGGAATGTGTCTGTATTTATGGGAGTGACGTACCGCCAGGGTCGTGGACAGTATTTGAGGACTTGCTCCATATTGTATGCTGTAACGTTATTCACGGGAATCCACGTCGGTTTGCTGTACTCTGTTTTGTCTTCGTCTCCAAAAGAATAGGAGTCTTGACAGGACTTGAAAGTGTTTCTAAACTTGTTAGTGACTCTACAGGAATCTGCAAAGGAACATTATATATTTAGATCCAATTTTCCCATAGTCTAACAATTTAATATCCAGGTTTAAACAAATCTAACAATAGTACTATTATAAAGTCCCAAAAGAGGCAACCTCTTGAAAGTAACGACTCGAAAGAACGTCGGGCCACTATCTATAAATTGCATGTAAATATTTCTTTGAATTTACCTCACGAAACTTCACAAACAATGTAAGGCATTTGGAACCGGCCTGACTACGAAAGTAGCTGATTCCGAGAACTGTTAGAGTCTGGAACTTACTTCATTCTGAAGCGGTGTCTTCAGACACTCTAACTAGTTTAAGCAGTCCGCCCTACTTGCCATAATAAGATCTTTAAAAGTGCCTAGTCACTTGCTAAGGTTATAAACACACGTCGCATGACCATCCCTCCGGTATTAGAGACATTAAATTAAGGAGTATACGATTAGATTAGACTAGATTCCCAAGCTTGTGACTGATTTAGTAAATTC
The DNA here is from genome assembly GCA_025505405.1 of Epizoanthus rinbou. Classification (NCBI taxonomy): domain Eukaryota; kingdom Metazoa; phylum Cnidaria; class Anthozoa; order Zoantharia; family Epizoanthidae; genus Epizoanthus; species Epizoanthus rinbou. The sequence continues at coordinate 1,060 of JANVCH010071032.1, read as the reverse complement.
GCAAGTGATGAGGATCGTTGCTTTCGTAACTTTATGGTACTAATAGATAAACATTATGCACGTGACTAAGAAATCTCACAGTTGGGAGTGTTGATTGGTTCTTAAAAATTGTTTAGTGCTCGCAAAATTTGGCCCTTGTTCGAATTGCTTCCAAAACACAGCAATCACATAGCAGCTGCCAAAGCAACGACAGTGACATATAGGAAGACTGACTAGACCTTGACAAATTGCCTTGATATATTCTCAAATCTCAAAACATATTTTGTATTTTATTTTTATTTTTGTTTTCCTTAGTTTGAAACTTTTGCCATTTTCCTTTTGCTTTCACGTGAACTTACCAGATTTCACCCTCAGCTGCCGCAGCCGTGGCATTCCTATCAGGACTGACTGTTTGTTTCCTATAAACTCCGATATCTTCTCTTTGTTTCCGTTGTACCATTTGTCTGAGTATGAAGCTGGAATAATTTCGCTATTGACCCAATTCCAGAATCCCTCACGTTCGTGAACATCCTGAGAAACGGAACAACATTACAGGATTTCTAACATAGTGCTGGAAATGAACATCGTAAACGCAAAAATAGTTCCGAAAACTAGCTCCCCCTTCCTTCCCCCGCCATAAAAATACTAAAACTATTGGCTTATATTTATACAATACTGTATTATGAAGTACGGCAAATTTCAAGATGAAGAATCCACTACAATAATTATCCTCCTCAAACAAGTTCTTCTATTTACATCTGAGTTATTTTCCCCTTTATGAACGCGTGGGCAAAACACTAACAATACTTATTTGTAACTCACCTTTGGGGGTTTTCAGCAAAAATGTGATAATTTCAGAACTAATAAACAAATCAAACATAAACTAACCCAAATTGGTTAAACCCTATGCTAGCAGGTTGTCCGTACGTTGAGAAGGGTCGGTACTTTGACCTCTGGGGTTGCGAGTGGGCTCTTCAGACTTCTCAGACACTCCCCCGTCATGATGCCGGGATTATTATTAATATTATTAGTATTATTATTATTATTATTATTATTATTATTATTATTAGGTGTGATGATT
>JANVCH010071021.1:0-10129 GCA_025505405.1 Epizoanthus rinbou | reverse complement strand
AGGATCTCTCACGCGGAGTGTTTTTCCGTGTGAGAGATCCTTTCTCGCTGCAAAGGAAAATTAGCGTCCGAGGTCAGGTAAACATCTAATTACTTCATGATGACAGAAAAACCCCAAGGTAAGCCTACTGTTTTCATTATGTATGCCAAAACTGTAAGCAATTCCTTTCCATGCATAACCGTTGCTGTACACAAATTTTGATGAAGTGGGAAAGAGAATCGTTTATCGGAATGTCCAGCTATTTTTTGTAAATAAAATGTTATCTTTTTTTGTTTCAAAACATACACACCAAATCAATTTGAATACACGTACAACTGCGTTTATATTTCCATGTTCCTTGGTAAAAATCTTTGGGTCCCACTCTGAAGGTTTCCTCTCCAAAAGGCAGATTCCCGGGTGAAAAAGATTCCCGGGTAAAAAAGATTCTTGATTTCTTCTAATATATGCAAATTACTTTGCACTGTTCTTTAGAACGTCATTTCCGGCTATTGTTAAGGCTGATAATGTTGTCTGGCATTCGTCAATCAAGTAAAAGTTACATGTTGACTAAATTCGTATTTTATAGCGCGCGATACTGATTTTTGCAAGGCAAAGTTTGTGCTCCAATTCTCCATAAAAAAGCTTTATTGCAGTAGAATCGTGAAGGTATAAAGATAACTGCTTTCAGTAGGTCAGAAAAAGCAATAAGACCGGGCATTTCGTGAACATGTGGTCTAGTGTGTGGGTAAAGATTACCGGAAGGAGTAATCTTTACTTTGACCCGTTCGGTGATTAGCCAGCCATGGGTAAGCTTTACTCTGTCTGGACTGGTCTCCATATATACTAAACGGTGATTGATCAAGACCTCGAGTAAAGTTTACCCTTATGGGTAATCAGTTTTACTCCATATTGAGTTTGGCCGCTCCATAATTATTGTTTTAAGCCAGTGTTTGTTGTATTTATTAAACTCTTTTAAAATTGTCAGTGTGGAATGTACTGTTGGTTCGCTGAAGGATATGTTTCTTCACCCCCCTGGACATGTGTCGCAGCTTTATCAAAGCCAGGTATGACCAACAGATACTGGTAATAATCTAATAGATGATGGTGATAATCAGATAGTGGTGATGATGATGGTAATAATGATTATGATGGTGATAATGGTAATGATGGTGATGGTGATGACAATGATTGTGATGATGATTGTGATGATGATGTGATGACGAAGATGCGACGGTGATGGTTATGGTTATGGTTATGGTTATGGTGATAGTGATAGTGGTGGTTATGGTGATGGTGACGATGATGATGATTGTGATAATGATGGTGATGGTAGTGGTGGTTGTGATGATTGGTGTTGATGATGATGGTAATGTTGGTAATAATACTGACGGTGATGATGATGATGATGATGATATCAATGATGATGATGACAGCATTGATGGTGATGGTAATGTTGGTAATAATATTGACGATGATGATGATTGTGATAATGATGGTGATGGTAGTGGTGGTTGTGATTATTGGTGCTGACGGTGATGATGATGATGATGATAGATATCAATGATGATGATGACAGCAGTGATGGTGATGGTAATGTTGGTAATCGGATCCATGACAATGATGATGATGATGGTAGTGCTGATAGTGATGGTAATGTTGGTGACGAAGATAGTTATAGAATGATGTAGTAGGTAGATAGATAGATAGATCTATCATCGGGTGCCACTTATGTTGTTTGTTTTTTCTGTTGTTTTGAATCTTTCAGTATTGTGGAAATAGTAAACCTTTGAACCTATGGATGGATGGATAGATAGATAGATAGATAGATATACATGTATGATGACAGTGTTGTTGATGGTGATGGTGGTACATGTACATGTATTGATGATGTATATATACAATGACGCAGATAATTATATAGTACATGTAATCTAAAAATATAACACTAGTAAATAGGAGCTTATAACGTTAATATAAAAATGTGGGTGGCACTATAACTTGGAGCCCAGCTCTGTACTGCTCGCCTCGCCGCTAATTATAATTATTTTTATTTTATTGTCATGTCATTTGTTTCCACTATTATTTTGATTATTTACCAAGGCGGAAATTGAATAAATAAAATAAAATAAGTAAAAAATATAATAACAGTGACAAAAAATGTTATACATGTACTGTCTTTTTTTCTGTAGACAATGTATCTACATCTGGAAAGTTTAAGAACAACGATTTAAGTTGTTGTGCACGTATTGTAAGCCAGTCTTGTTTTATTCAATACAGGTACTGGTTACTGCAACTGTAATTATTGTGACATCTCGTCTGGTGGTGAGTAAAATGTCAGTCTGTCTGTTATTTGTAAATCAAAATATAGCCTGCAATTTTTAAAAGACCTTTCTCCTTATTTCTAGAGAATAAGGGCGCTTTCCATTTGTCGTAACTGGCCGGCCCAAGCAAATGGAATGGAGCAATTTAGGGAACTGGAGTAGGCCAAAAAGGCCCCACTACGGGAGTAGAAGTACTGACCAGTTCTCCCTTTCTTGTACAGAGTTGTTGTACAAACCTAGGGTGATAAACGGCCTGGCCAGAGTGGCCGGACCCGACAAATGGAAAGCGCCCTAAGTCTTTATTTTATGTCAGTGGTTTCATTTTGTAATTTAGTTTAGAATTTAGTCTTCTTTTTTGTTATGATTGTAAAGTGCCAATTGAGCCGTTTAGGAGATTAATTGTGTGCTTTATAAACATATTATTATTAATTGAATTGTTATTACATGTACATTTATTTTGTATATCTTGGATTGTCAGCTTTTTGTCAAGAGAAGGAAGCACAACTTAGAACTGTCTCTCTTTTCACTCTCTGCATTGTTTTGGTTTTCATTTTACAGGAGAAGCAGCAAGATGTCTTTGTCGGATTTGTTAGTGTTCTTCTAGATCTAGTTGATAAGGTAAGTGAGAAAGCGTATAGTGTAACATGAACTGTTTCAACCCCTGCCTATTGAAAAAGAATCAGAAATCTTTGGAAACATTTGGAAATTGTTTACAAGACAACCTTTCCAAGATATTGTTTGAAGTCATTTTATAATGTACATGTACCTTAGTTAATGCTTTAATACAAGATTTTCAGATGTCTCACTCTGCACTTTTGATGTTGGTGAGGACTGTCAGTTACATTCAATGTATATTGTACATGTACTGTACCTTCTACAGCTCTGCCAACTCTCCTTTCTACTCTCTCTTTTGTGTTGTTTCTGTTGTAATATCACAACCATGTATTAAATACAGATAATGCATAGGTTAAGAAAGGGTAAATAAGACAGTGATATAATTGCATTAGAATAGCCTTATTGACATAGCGTCTAATTTTCGAGAGAAGTCCTATCCCTCTAGAACCTTTCTTGGCTAATTCGTGCACCTGTAGTTTCCAACTTAAGTGCCGATCAATAACTAGACCTAAATATTTGACTTGATTTTCCTGACTAATCTGCTTATAATATATATTTATATTCATATTATGAAACAATTTTTTTTGTGAAGAATGAAAATTCACATAATTGGTTTTATCAATGTTTAAATATAATTTATTGGCACTCAGCCATTCACTGATATTATTTAGCTTATTATTTAGTTTGCATTCTAATGTGATGATACTTTTGTCGCATAGGAACAAGTTTGTATCATCTGCAAATAGATGAAATTCCAGGATCTTTGAGCATTTGGTCATGTCATTAATATAGACAAATTTTCTACCGGACATTTTGTTCACACGGAAGCGTTTAATATTTTCGCTCTGTTCACACGGAACTGACGAAACCGGTTGAATGCTAACTTTTGTCAGTGGTTTTAGCATCTGCCCATGTGCAAAGTGCTACTTCACCAGCTGAGTTACCAGGCATCCATGCAACCACACCTTTGCCGTACAAACATTTAGACGTTCAAGGTGTTCACACCGCGCCGTTCAAGTTTTTGACCATAAAAATTCGCCCTCGATTTTGGAGGTCGAATTTTTGAACGGTTAGGCGTTTAAATTTTCGTACGGTTAGCATGGTTCCTTGTGAACGGAACACCTAAACGTACGAATTTTTAACCGGTCAATAATTCGTCCGGTACCGTGTGAACGTAGCCTAAGAGGAACAAAAGTGGCCCAAGCACTGATCCCTGTGGCACACCACAGGTCACATTTAGCTGGTTGGAAACAATTCCACTTATTGAAACAAATTGTTTTCTGTTTGTATCTGAGTAGCTTTTACCTATTCCTGTATAATATATTTATGTATTCTTAATTTAATTTATGTCACAAATTGGTAATAAAGTTTGCTTCACACGTAATATTTAGATAAATTAAATTGCCTTATATTTATACCAGGTGAATTCTCCAACCAACATCGTGGTGAGAAAGGCGGCTTGTGAATGTCTGTTGGAGCTGGAGATCTCCTATCCAGTAAGACTCAAAGCATATTATTGTTTCTGTTCTTGAATTCATGCTTTTACTAAAAGGATTGTAAGTGCATTGTGCTAGCTTCTGAAACTAGTTTTGTCTTTAGTTTTATCATGGAAGAAATCTCAATAGAAAGTAAAAAAGTAGATGTACATGTATATATTGCATGTTGTGTATTGCATATTAATTTTCATACTGTATTCTGAGAAGTCGACATTAAAAATGACAGACATATGCGTAGCTCACTGCAAGATGATCATGTAATGTACAAATTTCACTATTGATTATTTCATACTATTAAAAGATAATAATTTCCTATTTCATTTTCAGGGACTGCTGCAAGCCAAACTGGATCATCTGTATGCTAAATGTGCTACAGAGGCTAGCCCCATCTTCCAAAGCTATACGGTGAATATATATTTTGTATGAGCATACCAAATGAAGCTTCGTCAAGAAAATGTCAATCGTCTGCCCCTAGTTCTATATTTTCCGATGAAATTCAATGTACTGACCCAAAGTATATTGCCACTGCGCTAAACAAACAAGCTGTCCACTGTTAGCTCAACTTTTGCCTCTTTATGCCCACAAACCTGGCCACAATGGTACTGACCAATTCCGCATTCATCCCGTGGATGAGTCATTCGTAATTAAGCAGCTCAAATCCTTAACACCTAACAAGGCAACTGGACTAGACAAAATTAGTGCCCGTTTACTCAAAGATGCGGCTGCGATCATTGCTCTGCCTGTAACTAATGTAAGCTGTTAAATCGATCTATTGAGTCACTCTTTTCCATCCATCTGGAAATGTGCCAAAGTTACCGCCTTATTTAAATCAGGCGATAAAGACAATGCTACCAATTATCTACCCATTTCAGTTCTACCAACCTTAAGGAAGCTACTTGAAAGAACTATCCACGTCCAATTCTATGAATACCTGGACAAAAATAAGTTGCTCACCAATAAGTAGTTTGGTTTCCGTCCCTAGTGCTCCACAACATCAGCCCTGTCGAATTTTGCTGACGAGATCCTACGCAACATGGAAAATGGGAAGGTGTGAGGGGCCGTGTTTCTTGATCTATCCAAGGCTTTCGATACGGTCAACCATGGTATCTTACTTACCAAACTGTCAGCCATTGGTGTCTGTAATGATGACTTAGCATGGTTTGAATCGTACCTGCGTTCTCGCTACCTACGAACATCCTGTGGTCCAGAACTATCTGATCCTCTCCCTTGCCACCTTGGAGTCCCACAAGGCAGCACCCTGGGCCCTCTTTTGTTCTTGGTTTACACCAATGACCTGACTGATGTTGTCGAACACGTACAGATATCGCTTTATGCAGATGATACAGTTCAGATACTACTTCTCCACTAATATTACTGATTCTAGAGGAAAAAATTAATACTGATCTTCGAACAGTTGTCAATTGGCTTGAAGAAAACAAACTCGCTCTGAATGTTAAGAAGACCAAATGTATGGTAATTGGTAGCAGCATGAAGCTCTCTAACTTTGACTCTGTTTCTATCAGAGTTCATGACAATGAACTGGAGAGAGTTGAAGGATTCTCCTATTTAGGTGTCACCTCAACAAACATGTCTTGGGCTGAACACGTAGAGAAACTATGTTGTAAGATCAACAAACGCATTGGACTGCTAAAGAGAATCAAGCGCCTACTACCCCGCTTGACCTGACTGCTTTACTACAACAGTTTAATACTACCCCTGTTCGATTATGGTGATCAGCTGGTCAGGGGGATAATGATGGAGAGTCTGCAGATTCTGCAGAACAAAGCAGCCAAAATAATTCTTGATCGACCTCTTTATGCTTCAGCTACAGATGTTTTGAACAGTTTAGGCTGTAACAAACTTTCTAGCAGAATAATTTATCATAGATGCCTCCATGTCTATAAGTCAATGAACTGTCTCTGCACCAATAGTTTTACTCTGAAGTCCCACAAAGATATCCATAAATACAACATGAGAAACAAGAACGATCTACGCTTGCCGGCCGTCAAGCGAAATTGGGGGAAACAACGCCTCCCTTACCAAGCTTTTAAAGAATGGAACAATCTTAGTAAGGACATCGGACTTTCAAAGGTGTATTTTACAGTTTAAAACAAATTTTTTAAATCAATAATGTTAATAATTGTAGTAATATTTACCTTTTAACTTTTGTATGTAATTATTGTAATTATATTTTTTACAATTTCCTTTTTCTTCCTTTTTACGAAACATTTGTAACTTTTCATAAGCAGGGCCTATCTGAAAATCACGTTGTGAGAGAGTCCCCTGGTTAAATATTGTTATAAATAAATAAATGAGTAAATATCACTTACCAACTGCTCTGATTGGTTAATCAACCTGTGGATATCAACAACAACAACAATATCTTTAATTGTACGGTCGGCCAATTAATTCAGTGCTATTTTCCTCTGAGCATTCATGCATGGAATGAGACAAAATGGCACCCTGTTTTGTATATATTAATAAATTATACCAACAATCTATTTCTTACACTTTATACACCCAGTTTGTATTCTGACTATGTCTGACACTATTCATTGCACTTCAGACATTTTCTATCACTATTAATTTTGTGGCACTTTCAATCACAGTATCTTTATATGTTTGAAATTTATTTCTAGCTAGCCCATCAGAAATATTTTTTGTCATAGTGTTATTTTCGATTTGCATACCCAGATCAGAAGCTTGTGTAGCCTCCAAAGCAGACTCGTTATATTATTCACTGGGGAAATCGTTTAGTTTTGTTTAGTTTCTGAGTCAAACTGGTTTTTTATTGTCTTTTAGGATATAACTATGCATGCCCAGCAAATTTATCTTACATGTATAAGTTTAAAAATGTGTCTCAAATGTTCGGTTGCACCTGCAATCTTCATCAGGAGAATGATTTAAAATATGCAAGATCTCTTACTAAGAATATAAGAGTAAGAGTCTAAGATATTGTATTATTATTTTAAATCAACCGAAACTTTGAGACACATTTTATAAATTTAAGATCAGTTTTAATCTATTTTAAAATGACTGACACTGATCGCCCCAGTTACAAATTTCCTTATTTCGGATACTATTTCTAATACTATTCTGACACTGTGATATATTGGCATGTTTCAATCTATGTTTTCATCATGATCAGAGAGGTTAAACTCTGACATACTAGGTGCTTACGAAGACACATAAATGATAATGTCATTTTTTCTCTTCTCAACAGCTGCACTTCGGTCTTAAGATGCACCTACATGTACATGTACAGTAGGATGTCAGAGTTTATACCCTCTCTGATGATGATTACATATACAGGCACAATTGACCATACTAAAAAAGATGGCGGCTGGTACATTTACCCATAATTCTTAGCGCACGAAAACCCTAAAAACACTCATAAACATGCACTGAAGAGTCCTAACAACTTCAAACCTAGCATTCACAATGGTTTTAGTACCGGGATGAATTTCACAAAAATATATGGCTTTCTATCTGCATATTATTTGTGTTAGGTTCGCAAGGTATTGTGGTTAAATGTACAACCGCCATCTTTTTTATCACGGTCAATTCTGACACTATTTATGTCACCGTTTCTAATACGTGTATACTACTGTATTTCTGTCAGTTTTTCAAATGCTATTTCTGACACTACATGTGCTCTCACTGAAACTTCTATGTAACAGTACATGTATGTTATAATTTATTCTGCACAGGTGCTGTTTGTCACTGTCTTGCACCATGCCATTGAGCGTCTTGCAAGAATGACAGGTGGAAGGTAGGCAACATGTTCTCACTTTGATTGACATAATAGTCACCAACAGGTGATAGAAGTAGAGTGAAAGTTATTTAGAGTAATTGAGAGTGGGAGTAATACCATGCACTTGTAAACAGTTTCCGTATTTGTATCTTGTATTCTTTTCAGTCTTCCAGACAACTGTGTGAATGATCTACTGACCACCAGAAGTGAGCCATTTAAGGTACTATCTTATCTACTTATATTAATAATAATAATAATAACAATAATAATAATAATAATGTATTTCGAGCAGTATACGTAGTTTCAATGCTCTTACAACTAAGCTATATGAAAATGTTAAAAAGGTTCAAAATTACAACAATAAAATTACATGCTTTTGATAAAATTACAATTCATTTCAAAAGTTAAAATTACAACAATAAAATTACATGCTTTTAAAAATACTATAAATTAACGAATCAACCAACCAATCAACCAACCAATCAATCAATCAGTCAATCAGTTAGTCAGTCAGTCAGTCAGTCAGTCAGTCAGTCAGTCAGTCAGTCAGTCAGTCAGTCAATAAATCAATCAATGAATCAATCAGTCAGCCCATCAGTATATGTAGGTCAATCAGTTAAGCATTCAACAAATTGATTAATCGATTTAGTTACAATACAATACAATACAATAACCTTATTAATTCTTCCAAAAGGGCTTTTTATCAATACACATGCCTGTATCATTTGAGGTTCCAGTTTACCCAGTATTAGGGACCTTAAGCAACCAGCACAAGAACTGACAACGTGGATGGCATAAAACAAAGAGCTTAATTACAGAATACTGCACGTGAGAATGCACCACGCTGCATGACCACCTGTTTGAAAAAAAATACAATGCGAACATATGGAAATAGACATTTTTCTGTTTATATTTTTTGGGCTTGAAAACTAGAGTTTCCACTCTTGCACACAGGGAACAATAAATAGTGGTAGAAATAGTAGAGATCATAATGGCTGTCATGGTCAAAGACATAGTGGTAGAAATGCTGTAGTGACAGAAATAGTGGAGGAAATAGTAGCTAGTAGAGTCCAACTTTGTACTGTATTTACAAATTGTGTCTACATTTTACTTACAATCTTCCCCCATTTCTTTTGAAAATCTTCCGTACTAGTATGAGAGGTAAATGATATAATATATATTTTCCTGTCTTATGTTTTTCTTGCAGACAAGAATGAAGTTAGAAAAACGGAAGATATTTTGTTAATATGTGACTGACAGTATATATCATTTATTTATTTATTTGTTTATTTACAAGTTTTGCCATGTATGGCAGGGAGTACCCACAGATATATGTCTCCATTAACGGGCTCCGATATACAGTAGCTTTATAGAGAGGAGGTGACAGACCACAACACCGGCATTAGCCTACTCTTATCGACAAGTGCGTGAGTTATGTTAAGTCCCCCGATAGGACGTCGAGAGACTAGACCAACGGCTTAACGTCCCTGTCCAGGGACATATAATATTTCAGTTTTGATCAGTTTGTTTTGTAATTGTTCAGAATTATAGCAATTGTGGAATTGATGTCAGAACTCAAATGCAGAGCGGCATGTAAACAATGTGTTCAATGCCGTGTAGGCTTTCACACAGCTCAGGGCACTTTTATCGGTCTCATTATTTTTCATTGTGTAGAGAAGCAGATTTATAGGATGAATGTTTTGTATTATTTTATACTTATCAGGGATGTAGAAGATGTTTACTAAAGCAGGTCCATGTTGGTTTTAAGGGGGTCAATGTGTTTTGACCACCAAACTGATATAGTAACCACCCTATATACTATATATATCTATGTTAAATTCAGCAAAGAAATTTCATATTTCGATTTATTAACATATGGATGTACATGTAGTGGTACTATCCGAGACTATATCTTTAAAGTTCAATGTTCAAATAGATGTGTACATCAATGGATTTGGATAGCA
>JANVCH010071010.1:0-10129 GCA_025505405.1 Epizoanthus rinbou | reverse complement strand
CAGTTTATAGACACAAGCAGCCGTTTTATATTGCTTTTATAAAATAGGAAATGTTTCAAGAGCACGCGTTATATCTAAAATGTCTTTTATCCTCTGATATAAACACTCATTTTGCCATCTGTTACCCAATCAGAGCGCGCGTAATATCTTCCCTATTTTATAAGATAATATATCAGAGGTAATTTACAATTATAAATAACTACGTCAACTGCTTCTGAAAGTACTATGGAGAGATCTAAAAGAAATATAATTACCTGCTAATACTACTAACAATAAATGTCTTAAATATCAAGCTGGGTTCTGTTCTCTTCCAACAGAGACATGCCATGTGCCTCCAGTGTTATCTACGACTGTTGGGACTTGCAATGACGCATACTCGTGGGACGAAGAAGAATCCAATGATTTTAAGGAGGGCTGGATTCTAGCACCGCCTGTCAATCACACTATTAATCCCTCCAACAGTAAAACTACAAAATCGAAATCACCCTGGGAATACCAGGGGCAATGGGAGGCAAGAGGTTTTCCATATTTTGGTCGTTTGGCAACATATCGGGGAGGTGGTTACATTTTTGAGGTTGGACCTGATGCAAAATCCGCAAAAGCAACTGCAGATACTCTAAGAAGAAACAGATGGATCGATGAAACTACAAGAGCTCTGTTTACTGAGATTAACATTTATAACGCTAACATCAACCTTCTCTGTGTGATGACACTGTTGTATGAACAGGCTCCAACTGGCGGAGCTTTGCGTTTCATCAACATACAAACCATTAAAATCTTCCGGTACGTTGGAGGCTTCTCAACTGCCATTTTGTTATTTGAGATTGTCTTCTTGATCTTACTCTTAACATGGATGTACCGTGACATAAAGAAGATCAAGAAAGAACGAAAAGAATTCTTTAAGAATGTGTGGAATGTTGTGGATTTTGTAATCACTCTTCTGTCTCTTGCTACCATGGGATTATACTTTGCACGTCTTGTTTTCATCAATACCAGCATTGCCCAGTTTAGAAAAGATCGCACCTCCTTCGTAAGTTTCCAGTACGTTGTGCTGCTTAATGAGGTGCTAAACTCTATGATTGCATTTGCCGTGCTTCTTCTTAACCTGAAGTTCTTAAGGATCCTTCGATTCAACCGCAAAATTTCTATGCTGTCTTCTACAATACAGGCCTGTGTAAAGTCCCTGTTCTATTTCCTCATCATGTTCATGATCATCTTTCTATCCTACTGCTTCATGGGTCATCTCGTATTGGGCACTCAGGTTGAAGGCTACCGCACTCTTATACGCTCGATGGTGTCCATGTTTAGCACGATGCTGGGAAAGTTTGATTTCGCTAGTATGGAGGCAGCGCACCGCATCATCGGACCAGTGATGTTCTTCAGCTTCATGGTTGTGATTCAAATGGTTCTCATGAACATGTTTATTGGAATCCTTTGCGAAACCTTCACTGCCGTCCGTCATGACGCTAATAAGCAATCAAATGAACACGAGATTGTTGAATTCATGACAAATCGTTTCAAAGCTTTCGTAGGCAAGATGGTCGAGGAACCCATCAGACCCGACTACAAGTTTGCAAAGTCGGAATTGGAACAAAGTGTAGACTACATCGAGGAGCGAGCAGATACAGCAATGTACTATATGCGTAACCTGTGCTCCGAGGACCTAAGACATACCAACTGGTTTGAACCCGAGAAATGGAGTCAGAAGAAGATCCAAGTAATGACTATGGTACTGGACACACAACTGGAGTTTTACGAGAATGACATCTGTGACGGAATATCCGAGATGACTAAAGTGATTGAAAACTACTCGGAGGAAGACCTTGAACGAATTCTTCTTGCCGCACGAAGGAAACGTGATGTCATGGAAACTTTTTTTCCTGTCGGTGAACCTTCAACTGACGACTCAGACGACGATTTCAGTTCAGACTCACAAAATGGCGATGATAAATCTGAACACGAAGAGTATCTTGGAGGTGAGGAAGACAAAGAGGAGAATGATGCAAATTCAAATATGTTGCAAGGCAGAAAATCTACACTATCGCCCGTGGATGATGAAATCTTTGATAGAGCTGAAGGTCTTATTGGTCGGGCAGATTGCAACCCAGAGGAAGTTAACGATCTTCTGTATCCAGACCGTGACAAGAACCTGGACGGTGTAAATATTCTACAACTCGACGAAGAACATCGAGCATCCCCACCAAATCCACCAGGTTCTGCTAAATCTATCCTCCGCAGAACCATTAGTGAATCTGGAACAAGTAAGATTTGAAAACGGAACAAAATGAAAAATGTAAATAACACATTTGAGATATAAATGTTTGCAAGCATATCAGCTCAATATTTCAAAAGTACGGGAACATTTACCTGATAAAATAAGTGCATTGCATTTCGTTATCTCACAACGTAACTGCAGAAAACTAGCGTAACACTGGGGACATATATAGGTAACTATATTCTATCATGACATTGGGGTATATCTCTTTTAAAAGAAGTCATTTCCATGACTAAACGCGGTCGTTCACGTTTCTTCGTTTTAAACCTTGTTCTGGACAAGTCGCAGTGAACTGTATTTCCCACAGTGCCATCAACTAAAAGTATTGTAATATTCGCGAGTTAAATTTCATACTGTTTGGTATTCATAATTCATAATTTCTGAAATCTGATTATACTTGATCGCACAGACTGTGCTTAAAACAGACTATAATTCTACAGACTATTACACCCTGTAATGGCAAAATATTATAGTTATATACTTCTATATATCTGATCCAACAAAAAAGCTGCTTTGTCAAACAAATATTCCTGGGAACTTTAACCCAATGTATTTCAAAATATAATTGTTGTTCAATATGTTAGCTATATATATTTAGGGTGCGTTTCTTTGTAAAAGTCGAAGATTGGATTCATGATTTAGATTCCATAAATTCCTTATGACAAAATAAACGAAATCCGAAGATGGACTTTTGTTATTACAAACACTGAAGTTTTACTAATCGTAATTATGACATTCTATTCATTCTTGAGGACAATCTTAGGGGAAAATAGCTCTAAAAACTTACCTCAATCGCCCATGATACGTGATAACAAATATTGCGGACATCTGAGTTTTGACAGCAAGATCGCTTGGCACATGTACTTATTTCAGATCCATTACCAACGAAACCCACGAATCCTAAAACTGCGGATTTAGATTTGCATAAATGAATCTGTGCAGAATATGGAAGGATTCATAATCCGTTCTTTTATTTGAATAAAATAACCACAAAATGTGATTTGGACTCAAAATCCGAAATTCGATTTTTCTCGAAGAAACACACCCTCACTAGTCCTTCTTTGTGATTTGTAATTTGTAATCTTGGAATGAGTCATTCAGTCCTTGTTACTTCGAATTTGCTACTATTGTATACATCAGCTGCACGCATCCAGCATATAAATGCTCGACGATCCAGATATGAGAATAAATTCTGGAGACTAAAATCAATTTGTTTTGGATACATAACGTCCCATTAGTATAATGCGAGTGACATAGAATATATATATATATTCTTAGAACGAATCTTTCATTTATGGAATCATCACATTACTCTATTGGATTAGTTTGAATTTTTTTGAATGCCAGCCGTCTGCCAAAATGCAATTTGACTGTCGTACTTACGACTGAAGTGCAAAATTTTCAATTATCAGCGCATTAAATATATGTTGTAAGCTGCTTTCACAAATAATAAACCAACGCTGTGACATCTATAAGAATCATATTAGCTCGGCTATGTTTGCTGTAGGAAAATTCTAACCAACGCTTACGCTATTAGCTTTGGATTAAGATTAAGTAAATGCTAGGCTACATGTAGATTGGGACTAGCTGAAGAGGTGTATTGTTGATTTATTGCAACGCTTAGGGTACACGTGAGGTTTATCTGGGTGATATTAGGCTTTCTGATAGTTTAGCTCAAACTTAAGCTAGGCTCCAGCACAGCCAGTCAAGCCAAACTTAGATAAGACAGAGGTTGGACCAAAGTGATGATTTAATCACTACTGACCTTATTCAAATAACAATATACAAATATAACACAATCTTATGCGCCATACAGCTGCAGAACTGTGTGTTTCTATGGCCAAAAACGACAAAAACGTCCTCCTCAGTGGCAGTAGGAAATACAATGGATAGGCAAAGGACAATGGTGTCAAAGGCTACAATATCATGTTATCCCAGTGCGCAATGCCTTGGGATCTACCCTGTTGAGTCCTAAAGGCTCGGCAGTTTTGAGACGGTGCACCCATATGGTTTCTGTCTCCAAAAGGTTGTTAGGACAAACTTGGCAAATAACATTGAATACAAAACTAGTGTTAAATTATTGTTCGTGCTCAGCTCTTGCATGAGCTTTGAGGGCCGATTCTAGTTTGTTTCTATGCCCCGTTATTCTACCCCGAAGGGTCTGTGTAGTATTTCCAACATACGGTTTAGCACAGAACCTGCATGTGGCCGCTAGATATACAATGGATCTGGTGGCACAGGAAGCTTTGCAACCCACATGGAAGACTCGACCTGTAATTGTGCTCGCGAAAGTATTTGTAATGCTCTACATTTTCCCGACCTACAAGGGCGAGTTCCAGAATCTTCTACTTGTGACAGACGTGAAAACCTTCTGCGTTGATAGCAAAGATCTCTTAGGTTGGGGGCTCTTCGATTGCAAACCATGATCTTCGCATCCATTTATCTCCAACTTGCTGATTGCTCTAGAATGGTAGACGCCTTCCTAACAAATTATTCTGTCTCTTGGGCCCCAGGACCATATGTTACCACCCACGGTGCTATCACTTTCTTGCTTCAAATAACAGTTGATATCATATAATATGTCTTCCGTTCTAACTTTCTTAGTTGACGTTTCTAACACTTGTCTTTCGTCATAGCTATGTCAGTGTTTGGCCTACTTGCCCGGGTAGACAATTCTGCATTTTGTTACATTAGTCTTCAAGAGAATACTATCTAATGTGGCCCTTGCCCAGGTCAACACTAGCATGAGGTTAGGCTTGAAGTTCATGATGTCCCGTAGTAAGAGATGGGACTTATTCTAAAATTTCAACCAATTAGTGATCTTCACCCGAACTGATCTGGAATTGGTTGAGTTCGTGTGGGGCTGTGAAACCAGACACCTGAACGGCAGCTATAGCTATCATGATATCTCGAGCCAAATACTTTAAGCAACTGCATGTGCAACAGATTTAGCATAACTTTAAGTTTGGCGTTCTCAAGGCGGTGCAAATCACTGTAAGTTTTGAACTTGCTTCAACTTGCATTTCGTTTGGCCGCCAATTTGTATGGACTCACATTGACTTGGATCCACGTGTATCAACTTTGAACGTTCTCAAATGTGGCCACAAGTCGGCGATGCAGGGAGCTGGAATCGATCGCAGGTTTCTTCTTGGTATGAAAATGCACCAGCCAAAGAAATCCTTATATTTCTGAGCTGGAGACTAAGTCCGACTACAAACAGCAAGGTGGCTTCCAAAACTTGTACTGACTTGTAAACCAACTTACAGGTGCGTTTGGTGGCGAATAACGTGCATCGAAAGTCTAACCACAATTGTCAACACAGAAGCAGTATTCAGCCTTACTATGGATTCTGCAATAGGAATGCTACCCAAACTCTGGTGAGCTGGAAAGGATTATTTTTCTCCACCAGTCAAATATTTGCTAGAAAATTAGTCTCTTGAAAGCTAGTTGGCCTTCTTCTCTCAGATCAAATACTGGGATGATAAGAATCAAACAAACAAAAAAGCAAGAAAAAGCAAGCGAACAAACAAACAAACAAATTAAATAAACAAATTAAATAAACAAACACACAAACAAACAAATGATGAAATGCAAAATAAAGTTGCTTAATTAATACGTAACAACCAACTACGCATTATAAAAGGTGCTGTTAACAGATTCTCAAATATTCACCACCTTATTTATTTATTGTTTGCTTTGAATGTTCATTCCTTGAGGAAGGAAGTGTCATACGTCACATTTTGCCACAGGTCTCGCTCATTTCCAACCACAATAAAGTGACTTGATAGTACAGCCTCTAGTTGTAAATATATATTTAGTCCTGTGGCCAGGTCAGAAGATCCCACTCATGTTTCTCTTCTAACATAAAGGCATGGCTTTCTCTTCCACAACAACCTTGACAAGTACGGATGGGTAATTACAATGGTTTCAAGTTTTGAAATCCTTGGTTAATCAAGGCTAAAACCCAGGAGAAGCCAATACACCTGTCAAAACGCTGGCAACTTTTTACCTTTCCATCGCATCTTTTTCAGTTTAGTCGACTACCCGCATTACTGTTATCTGTGACCAATCACCTCTGCACACTTTCGTTTGTAGATGAAAAGTGGCGATGATGCCTGCACGTGAAAGATATGATAGACAGGTGTCATATTCTTTCACAAGTAGCATAAGCTAAGGGATAGTGTATGTACGTATGAGGGGCAGTCAAAATATAACCAAATGTAAGGGTGTCATTTAAGCAAATGTATGACCAATTTAAAATTTTCCCCAAATTGTCCTGAAATGCAATAAAACACTTTGATTAACACAATCTATCCGTGTGCTGGCGATTCGTTGTCTTCCGTGAGTGTTTGGAAGTAATCTAGCCGGGATTTGAAAATTTGTCATACATTTGCTTAAATGACCGTTTTCCATACATTTGCTTAAATGATCGTTTTCCATACATTTGCTTAAATGACCGTTTTCCATACATTTGCTTAAATGACCGTTTTCCATATATTTGCTTAATTGACCGTTTTCCATACAATTGCTTATACAATGTATGTATATTTTGACAGTTATTCGTATGTTTGCTTATATTAGCACTATCCCATAGTTTGGGCTGCCTGTGATTTTCCTTAACCATCCAGTCAGTGTAGGAGAACCTTTGTTTATCTATGAGCTCAGTATTAGGTAAGACCGTGAACTGAACTACCTCAAGATACAGAGCGGTAGATACATACATGTATACACCAGGAACATGAATATTCTGGGAATCACAATCATTGTAAAGTCAAGTTTTACAAAGTTTAAAACAACCAGGTTATTCACGTTAGGAATACCTGTGCAGTGTAACAATGTACTTGTTTATTTGGAGAGTCTCTTTTGTTTGGTTGCAAGTCCTTCGATAACCCCCTGGATATATATGTATGGATAGATTGAATTCTCAGGATGAATTTAGTTGAAAACGTTCGATTTTAACAAATTATGTTCTCAACGTTAGAATTTAAATAGTGTTATCCCTTTAAGCGAACGTTATGTCCAGTGGGAGAATAATGTCTTACCTGGGTTACCTTTTCTTCTTTTCCTCTTGTATCAAGTTGTACTGGAACACAAAAAAGTAAAGAAGATTGTCGTACTGACCCTTGTATTCCCTGAAATATATAACAACATCAATAATTTATCAACAAGACTGATATAGTATTTACAAGTGAGGTACTCTTGTTACATGTATAATGAAATACATGTACTGCTTGACAAAATCACAAATAAACACATAAATACAAACGTATTAATAAATAATTCATTATGAGCACCCAGGGCGTGAAACCCCAAATAAATGCCATCAAATTCTACCTTAAACAGTTAATAAAATCATGGATTGTGAAATTATCAGACTTGTAAATTCAACTGCAAATCCGTTACCTCTGTAGGATGTACTTGTGATGTTCCTTGAAGAAATAGTAAATTGCTTCTATTGTAGCCAGACAAGTATCAGGTTTACCATGCTGTGGTCTAGTAAAAAATGAGATAAATTATTATTAATAATAATAATAATAATAATAATAATAATAATAATAACAATAATAATGACAACAATTATAATAAATAAACACAAGGTATATCGCCAATGGTGCAATTTGATTGGTTCCTTAACTCATCTAATAATATCATTATACCTGTTGTGTGAGAACATCCACAATGGTGGCATCTCAATTTGTCCATATGACAGAACGGAAGAGATTGAAGATCTAGTGGAAACTGCAGAAGTCAAGTCATAAAACCTTGTGTTGATTTATCAGTTATATAACAGTTATTTGATTTGGTGTTTTTTTCTATGAGCAGTTAGACCTGACTCTGCAAAGTGCCTCGTGGACTAACAGCTCATACAAAACAAAATGCCGTCGCATCTAATAATAAATTGTTAATAATAATAGCAATAATAATAATAATGGATTATTTTTAGTATTTCCATTGAAAACACAGCTCTTTACCCTCTGACTTACATGTATACTGACTGTTTGTAACAACCGGATAAGTTGCTCAGTACATCAGTATGCATCACATTATACAGTCATGTACCATAACAGTGATGTATGTGTGCTTTATGTCGATTCTGGTTTGGTGTGAGCATGGTTGGCACAGTCGTTAAGCTCGTTAAGACCTCTGCCTCCCAACCAGAAGGTCCTGTGTTTGATCCCCAGGCTTACCAAGAGTTGAATTTGTGCAACCTTCTTTCACGACACTGTCCATGGACAGGGACACTAAGCCGTTGGTCTAAGTCTCTCGATGTTCTACTGTGTAACAGGGGCCTTAAAAGAACCCATGCACTTGTTGAAAACATGGAAGATTAATTAAGTGTAAATGTGTTACCTTCGTTAAATAAAGTGCTTTATCTTTTCAAACAATTTGGTAAATACTAAAACAATTATTTCCCTGCAGGAGTTAGGTTCCTAGTGGTGGATATTTACCTACATGTAGTAATCACTTAAATTGCAGCTCGTGCGGTCAATATCCACCACTACTCACCTCCAATTTAGGGAATAATTCTTAAGTAGTTAATGTTACTGACACAGATTTTACCTCCAAAAATATGTTCTGACTTCTTCAAGTTTCACCTTCCGAATTCCTTCTAATCGTTCATCCTATTGGAATGATGTAAAAATCACGTTAATGAACTAAATTTATTGTACAAGAGATTCAGGTAAATGCCTACATGTAGTAAATAATAATACATCTTTTAAATGATGTCCTATTCATGGACATACAGTGTACTTATATTTATATTTTGCATTATAATTCTAGTAATTAATTATAAACAAGGTAAACAAGAGCAGAACCATGGATAAACAACAATCAAATAGTGTCTTTTATAATATACATGGATGTAAGTATTTTACTAAGAACTAAACCACTCCATATTTAACTCTTCAATCTCGATACATGAACAAATTAAATTTGCTTTATATTACATGTGAATTCCTGACATTCCATGAATCTGTGATTCCCAATGGAAAATATCAGTCACTGCACTGTAATTTGGGACTCGTAACCAATCACACGAGGTCCCCAATTCTATTGTTACTTAAATGTGCTCTGGTACACTGCTAAGCTTGCTACAGGGTTCATTCTGATTTGAGATAATAATATTCTAAGAGTTTTTATTATTTCGAGGACTCTTCTGGCATAAAGTTTGCTACATTACTGAACTGTCTCAAAATGGTTGATTAATTTACCAAAACACTGTTAGCGCAAGCCCTAGCATGCATACTGCAAAGTTTATATTTATACTACATGTAATTATAGTAGGGTAATGATGTAGATAAAATAGCTTTCAGGGCCCCTGGAAGAAAATTACGAAATTCCAGAAGTTCCTTGGCATTCCAGGAGTAATGTGACCCCTGTCGCTAAACATGTACTTTACATGTAGAACTTAGAACATATAGAATAAAACTCACATTTATAATTTTATTTGACTGCTGCCATGTACTGTCAATGAATATAACACTCTTAATGTCATGCTTGTTTTCTCTGCACTGCTTTCCAAGTTCTTGAAGGCCAACTGCATTCTGAAATGACACCAAAAATATGGGAAGAATGTTATGCAACCAATAAATGATGACTGAAATTAATGAAAACAATTACCGAGTGACATAGATTTGATTTGAAACCACAACCTTCATGTAACAAGACTGCTGCTCTACCTGCAGCTGTGCATGAGTTTCAAATCTTCTTTTTTTTAAATTTTTTTTAGTGCTCTCCGTTTTATTACAAGTATTTGTTTTATATTATTTACATGCAAGTTTGTAGTAGAAAAGGTTTACAGTTTTTGTATAAGTTTATAGGTGGCTTTGAGTTTTTTGTCCCTAAATTGTT
>JANVCH010070999.1:0-10129 GCA_025505405.1 Epizoanthus rinbou | reverse complement strand
CGAAGGGCTAGCGCTCGAAACGTCAGCTGAGATCTTTCACCCTCACGGCGAAAAACATAACATATCAACTTTTAGTTTGAGGAGATTGAGTCGACTTTGTTTGCGAACAAATATCGTTTTCTTAAAGTCGTTGATATTTGGTGCAAATGACACAAAAATAAAGCTTGCTTGCCCCAATTCTTGCTTTGTCGTATCTTTCTTTTACATTATGGGGCACTATAAGTGATTTAGACGTAATATTCATCATTATAATTCGAATTGATTTTAGAATAGATACTGTGAAATGGACAGGCGATTATAAGACTTCATATGCCAATTCACTCGAATGTCAACACGCAATGCTATGGCGTTAAATGTTGAAATAAAGTTCACCTACCTGTACGTGATGCTGTCTTCTTTCTGTCTCATGTGTAGTTTGGCAATGATTTTGGGTCATTTGAAGTGATTTCCATTCGGTGTTTTTCTCCTTAACAAAAAATGGGAAGGTTGGAGACTGACAAGCCAAAATATCGATCCTGTTTCGATAAAACGTGAAACGACGAACCGCAACAAAATCGAATCCACATATCCAAGAAGCCAAATAAATTTCTAGTGCCCCATAATTTAAAAGGAAGATACGACGAAGCAACAATCGAGGCAAGTAAGTTGTATTTGTGTCATTTGCACCAAATATCAACGACTTCTCGAAAACGACATTCATTCGCATATAAAGTCTTAGTATTATTATATAAAACTCGACTCAATCTGCCTCAAATTCAGCTTGGGTTGCCTGTGCAGAAACATCAGTGCATGACTGTTTTTCAGTTTTGAGCCAGAGTATGAAGAGCGACGAAGGATTATATAAGAGTTCGTCTTCAACTAATGTGTTTATGAGCACGTGTTTTATAAATAGATAAATAGGACATCGAGACAGTCCATCGAGTGTGTTTGTTGTCCCAAAGTGGATAACAGCGATGTTTTCACAATTGTTTTTAAAGACATGTAGTGCATCACAGAACATTTATAATGTGGAAGCTATGTTGCGTGTGTGGCAGTACTGAAGACCAAATATACGTAACATAAAATAAAACTGTTCGGTCGCGGTCTTGGTTGTGTTGACCGAGCATGGCCTGGGAACTGCAACTCAATGACATCATAATCCAAGATGGAGGGCCCGCTTATGACGAACGTTTTCCTCCATTCTCGTTTGTATGCTGGTTTTGATGAGCAAAAACGTAATTTAATGTAACAAATTATTTCATTCTAGTTAAGAGGCAAGCCTTTTGCTCTCGTATTTTAACTGTACATTTCCGGAACAATATGCCTCAAAACTATTTCATACAAATTTCACTCTTAATGCTAAGGATTTTGCATGAACTTATGTTTTTTAGCTTTAGTTTGCACTCAGTCTCAAATGAACTGTACTTCTCTCTGGTTACTACATCATATGATTAAACGCGAAATCGACATTTGTAAATTATATATGTTAAACTGACAGTAATTGTAGCTAATTGATTCAATCAGTTCGATTATCAGAGAATATCAACAAGGTTTACAATGAAGCAAAAACACACGTTTTTGTTACTAAAATCAAAATAATGAATTTAAATGATAATCTTGTCAAGTTTTCAGTCGAATCAGTTGTTCACACGGCAAATAAAAGAACGCACAGATCACGTGAAGACATGAAAGGATATTGATATGTTCCATACTCACATCATCGAGTGCTATTATCTTCTAAGGTCTTCGTCCAATAAATGGGCACGTTATATCATATTTATGGTATAAAAGTTATACAAAACTTATAACAGTTATATAAAACATTGAACACTACTATTTCTCAATAATTCAAACTATTTCCTCTAGTATAGGCATATTTAGGTGGGTCTTTACAAGACTACTACATTTGTTGCTGAAAGACTGCATAAACATTTTTGACCAACTGATTTTATTTCATTTCCTGCCAGAAGTTCTTGTCCACTTGGCGCGGGTTTGAGTAGCTATACAGCTGTCGTCGTATTTATGAAATGTAGACTGTATAAAGTAAATAAATGGCTGCAAACGAATAATATAATTTAATCTAATTACAAGATCAGAACATATTTTAAATCTTATTCATTGAATACAAGTAACATAAACATTTCGTTGAAATTTTAGAGCACGCTTGGTACCTTGAAAAACGACTTTCAACTACCGTAAATATATTTTAACAAACAAAATATTTTTGTTAAACTAAAGCTAAAAATATTTTTGATAGTAACTTTTAAATTAGCAGGCAAATATCGAAATGCCTGCAGTAAAATGTCCATCAAGCTAGGAACAGGAAAAACATGCCTCTTTTGATAACAGCTTAATCTATGCATTGTCCGTCTTAGTTTTCCTAGTATAAAATAAAGGTTGCTATGTATATATTCAAAACATTGTACTGTTGTAAGGGAATGTGTAATTAACATGTCGGAAAAATTCAAAACAGAAATTATCACAGAATGTATACTGACCCTGGATTAGCCCTCTCTCCCTCCCCTCCCCCCTTATTAGCTTTGTTCAACAAAAGATTAGTTCTTTCAAAAAGCTCTTAGTTCTTTATCCTTAAAGGATAGAAATGCAAATCAATTTCGCAACTATTGTTTTGAATAATTAACCATATTTGCTGGTCAAAATAAGTTATCAGTTCTGGTGCCAATCAAATCTTCTCACTTGCAGGTGTCGGTTCTCGCTCCTCCATCTACTAGTTCACTGAGCCTGTCAATCATCTCATTGTACCAATCCATTTCATTTCTTATTTTTGCTATAGAAGCTTCATATTTGGACATTTTACTCATCACTTCATCCATCCTTTCATCTTGCTCCTGATTCTTGCTTTTGTTTTTCTGCATGATGCTCGACAGCAAGCTAAGTGTGGTGTCCAGTGCATGGAGTCTTTCCTTGAGCTCTTTCTGAATCGTGGAACTGAATTTCAGATTGTCAGCGAATTTCTTGGTAGGAAAAAATGTCTGTAAAGCTTCAGTATGTGTCGTAACTCTTCCTTCCCTTAACCTCTTACGGTGGTGATGCACCAAGTCAAAGGCTGGCTTCAGGTCGCTCTCATATTTTTCGACTTGTGATATCAACTCCTTGGCGACTTGGATTTCGTAATGAAGTAAAGCAGATTTGTCATGTGGCATTTCCAGCTTCCTGTTATTTTCAGTGTCTAAATCTTTCAGCTCTCTTCCACTGCGTTCCGACATCGCGCTGATGTTATAGCTAACTAGAATAACTACAAACTAAACGAGTATCGATGTGTAACATTGCGCTGTCCCTGCAAACTACTAATGAGTAATGTTGATGAATGCGAAGAACATGGCAGAACATCCTCGGCCTGTGTTGTATAACAGGCAGACATGGATACGGTTCTGACACCGACTAGCAGGCGCTGCTGTATTTTACCCAATGTGGTTACTTTGCTGGATGAATAATTGACTACTAAGGGCACTAACTGGCGGCTCTAGCTATGAGAATGTCAATAAACTACGTTGGCAGGCCTCCTTGTGGCTCTTGTTATTAGTTCATTCAGTCCTTGTAACAACTTTCTATACGTGTCTATCTCTTTTCTCATTTCCTCGATTAGCGTATCATATTCGGCGGTTTTTCGCATGATTTGCTTTATCTTTTCATCCTGTATATAAGCTCTTCTGTTCTCATTTTTTAAACCATCTGATATCTCCTCGTTTTCTCTTTCCATTGTTGACAAACTTTTCCTTATTTCCTTTTGAAGCATTGACTGAAATTTGAGGTCGTCGTTAAATTTTTTGGACGGGAAGAATGCTGGTCCAAGATTTGGCGCGTGCGCTCCTTCGTGCAACTTTTTCCAATGCCGATGTATTAGATCAACCTTTGGCGTAAGATTTGAAAGGCCTGTTTGGTGCTCTTCCACTGTTACCATTAAATCTTTTGCAATCTCGATCTCATCTTGGAATCTAACAGAACTCCTCTTCCTGGGGGTTTCGACTTCCTCGTCAAATTCCATGTCCAAATTGATGTAATCGTGAGACACCGTAACTCTTTGGACCGTTATTTCCTCAGTTAACGAATAATATTGCATGAGAGATTCCGTTAGCTAACATTAATACCGTCCTGCAAGTTTGTTGGTCTCGTTTATGTGTGTGAAAAATACCTGTTGTTATTTATCAGTAGAGAGCCTGTTTAAGGCATTTACAATGAATTATTAACCGTGAACCGCGCAACCGCAGAACTCCTGTTGAGTTGAAAGACGCCTTAAATTGTTAAAGTACTGGCATCATTTCTTCGACGACTTTGACTGAGGATGCAGATAATTTTAAACAAACTTGAAGCAAGTATCAAGAATGCGTCTGTCATTTTCTCTTTGACTGATTCGTTGCTGCTAGATCTTCAACTTACAATCTAAGTCGGTCTTTCAAGAAAATGAGAAACTAGAAAATTTCCTTGATAGCAATGGGCAGAAAAGCTGCAAAGAAGGCCGTCATACCTACGGGCGAGGGTGTCAACAAAGGAGTTGTTGCCGAATTCATAATTTTTCTGCTTCTTCAAGGATTTGATCTTTTCTGTTGTATTGGCGTTTTTACAGAGTCCAAGGGCTCTGCCAATACTTATGCAAGACTAAAAGCTCTCAACAAGACGGCTGTCTCCCTAATTACAAATGTTTCAGTACCAACATTAGCACCATCAAGCAGCCCTCTGAAACTCTGTACAGCCGATGGCGTACACGATGCGTTTAGTGAAAAGAAAATAGGAGAGGTTATCCAATCGTATGGGATGGTTCTGGACGTGTATCTGGTCTTTATGGTTGTCGCATCCGGGATCTTTATCCTCCATTTTATGTACTGGGTTGCGTTGCTGGTCATGTCGTCACTGGAAGCGAATTTCTTGCAGGAATACTGGCACTTGACCGTGAAAGCCAAGCTGTACTTCACCCTGGCCGCAAGCTTCTTACAGGATATCCCTGTCTCAACAATTACCATGCAACTGTATCTACTCAGAAGAGGAAACGCCGGCCTGTTATGCTGGCAGTGCTCTCTGGACCCCAAGTGCATTGACAATGACTACATGGAGGAGATCTTCAGCAATAGTACAAGTAAAATGGCTTTGCTAGTACTAGCTATATGCATCACCACGCTGTGGAAGGGAATCTCAGGGTTTTTCAGATGGGCTCGGGACGAACACTGTGATGTATTTCCTATAAGAGCTTTAACTTCCATATTTGCAGGTTTTTTATATATGACAATTATTCTAACGCCCTGCATGACAATCTTAAAATATCAGTATTACAATTTACCAGGAGTTACTCGCGGGTTCATAGCTGATGTAATAGATAAACTTTTCATCGTGGGAGCCATGTTCTGGTCATTCGGCATCTTGGCAGTCTGCTGCTGTCCTTTGCTCAATCTGATAAAACTTGCACAGTGACACTTGTCATTATCAACTCTGTGGAACGTACTGTTGTTATTAGCGTAGTGACACTTGTCATCACCGGTTCTGTATAACTAAGTATTGTGATAAACGAGAATCTGCAGTATGATTAAATTGTTATATACAGACAAACTGAAACTGACGATACAGTTGATCACTAGCTACTGTTGCTAACAACATTGTTGATGAAACAAGAAATATTACCAACGTTTCAACCATTTGTATGTACATAACAGGAGAAAATATTTGATATTCTTCTTTTCTTAATATCTCCTCTGTGACATTTGAAAACGCATCATGTAATTAAATAGCATTCTGTTAAGTATGTGAGGACAACCAATACACAACTTGTGATGGATGAATCCATTTGGCGATAGTTTTTAAACAATCAGTTGTAATTACATTTTCTAACGCTGCTATATATAAATGAATATACAGCTACTTGACATCGGCAAGGCGCAATACGCAAGCAACACCAAGCACCAAAGCAATTGTGTCTAGTTTCAAACAACACACAGAAGTAGCAAAATACGTTTACAAACACTGCCGATCAGATTTGATTGAATACTAGTAGATTTGTGCTTTGGGTATTACCTATTGCACTGCAGATGTCAACCTCGTTTTTTTTTAAATAGCTGCATACATATAACTGTAAATAAACTCGATGAAGCAGTAAATAAAAGTGATCATTTCTCTTATTATACTACAGAAGCTGTTTGTGGGTTTATTACACTTTGCAAATGTGACATTTTTAGAACAATAAAGGGGTCAAATGCAATGACCATATTTGGATATCTAGAGTGCCATTTCCGACACAACTAACCAACGCAAAAGCGCCATTTGTCTCTGCCTTCATCCTATTGTTTGTCACACTGAGGCGTTGTCTAGACCAGAGAGCAAGTCGACTTGTTTTGCAAGACCTGTGCTGGGGAAACTGACCCCGAATTCTCTAGAATACTCCAACATTTTAAAGTCTGCGTATGACCCATCGAAAGTTTTAAAGCGTCCTTTAAATTCGCGATATCCAAATGAAATGCACTTGCCTCTAGCTTTGTGTTGGTTGAAACAAATCCTAATTTGAGTCAGAATTTCGATGATCTATGACTAACTTATGACTATTACAGCCTGAAGTAAAGTGCATCCTAGGGTGGCCGGCCTGAAAATGGACCAGACCCCCAGACTAGACCGTAAATGGACTAGACCGCTTTCATATTACGTGCTACAAATGTATCATCGTTCTTTTTGTAGGCAAATTGAAATGCCCGAGAAAGCGTTTTTTCATGATAATAACTTGAAGTATAGTGTTGTGTTAGGGTTAGGAATAGAAATATCTCCGACTGGTCTCCAGTTTACTTTGTCGGTATTCAGATAGTCTCAAAACCCTCCTCTGGCATTATCAGTATTGTAATGAGCATTGATAATTTTTTTTAAATGTGCATTTTAAGAAATAAAGTGATTATTATTTATTATTATTTATCTACTGAACAACTCTATATCACGTTAGTCCCTCACAATATTTTACATTCAAAATCTCAAATTGGGGTCCACTTAAGGGCTTACGCCTCGAAGTTTGCGCCACTCTTCCAGCAAAGGTTTACTAGCTGAAACTGAAAGATGCACTTCAAGATAAAGAACTCAGAAAAATATCTGAGTCACTGACGGGAATTGAACCCATGACCTTCTGATGCCAGTCAGATGCTCTACCCCCTGAGCTACAGACTCGTGTGGGGAGCTGGTAAATATTGATGTAATTATATACGTTCCCACTGAGCATATGCCCATCAACTACTGGCTCGATATTTCCGATAGCCATCTATTCCAAATCATGTTGTACCATATTCCTGTAGATGTAGCTTGGTGTAAAGATATTCCCACATCAAACTCTGTGGGTTTCTGGGACCGAGCGTTCGCCATCGCCGCGCTAACAAATTCACAGTTCAATTCCAATTCAAGATGGAAACTGAAAATCTCATTTCAAGACACTTCTATTTTAAGTTAGGTTTCCTTACTAGTTCTGTCTCTGTCTATCTAGTGTTGTATATACGCTGAACATTTCCATTTTATTCTGAACACTAATGAACATAACTCAAATGATTTCTCTGACATCGTTTAGAGTATTGACTGCTTTAGGTAGTTTACAGAACATGTATTTCGTGCACGACCCCATGACACCCCTTGCTACAGGGCGTACAGTCAATAATGAATATATAAAAGCTGCTGTTATTATTTGTAAATATTCTGGAACAATTTGATTAACTGCATGGTCTTAGAATTTTAAAAATATTCCTCGTATGCAAGCTGGAGTGCTGAAATTACAGGAAACGTGAGGGGTGATTAGTTAGCCCTCAGAGAACAAAGCTACGGGATTCTCAGTCCTCGTTTTATGCTTGTTATGCTTTGTGCTGCTAATACTTTTCAGTCCAGGATTTCATAACGCTGGGTAATGCTGAACGGCTGAAGTAACTGAAAGCACAGGTGTTAAGATATAAACACCCGCCCTGAAATGAATCATTTGCCACCCGTTAGAAGCGACAGTAAATACCGCGAGCTGTTTATCTTGTTCCTTCAGTAAAGTGAAAATACGAATGAATTAACTGAATGAATTAACTTGCATGTTGAACGAATATTAGCAATTTGTGAAACTTTGATTTGTTTTAGTATATTAATTTTTACGTCCTCGAAAATGTTTACAGCGTTACACCAAAATTTACAACACAAATATTTATAAGAAATCTGGATACTGTTTTGATAAAGCTTGCCAGAAGAATGGTAGATTGGTTGTGGTTTCGTAATAACGCCAAAGCAATGACACACCCAACAGATAAAATGGCGTCCTTCGACTCTGTCATCCGTTTCATGATTTCACCCATAAGAATTCAAATGCAAAATGCAACAAGCTCACAATACGAACCACAAGTAGTTATCGATGAATTGTAATTAAAAGAATGCTAGTTGTTGCTGCTATTGAAGTGTCTATAATTTCTAATATTGACTTGGCGTACTTCACAAATCAAGCCTATTTAATGCATCACAACGACTATTAGGCCAAACTGTTTGAGAGAAGATAAGCTGGTGAAACCGACCAAATGGATTGAGACTGAAGCCGAATACAGTTTGCGGAATAGCATTCAATACATAAGCAGCAGACATGTATCTGTTTATGTCTGGCACTGCACATTGCACAAATCACTGCTTCTCTAAAGCTGAAAGGCGCTAAACCACAGCTGAACTAGTGTCAAGATATGTGTGTTAGTTCTCACAGTTGTTCCTCACATCAGAAAAACGCATCATTTAATGTAAGTGTTGGAGGTTGAAATTCGTCGCCGGAGTAAATGGATAAGATGGAGAGAGACATTGAGAAAAAGTCGGAAGGTTGAAGTGAGACGGATGCATGGATGGGATAAAGACATACAAAAATCCAGAGACAAAGACACAGCGAGACATCAAGAATAAAGGCGTGGAAGACTAGTTGCTAAAAGATAAAAGTAGAATGGTCTACCTACCTACCGGTGGGAGCGTATGCCAAATATGAGGACTGATCAACCAAATATTGATAGGGTATAGTTTCGTTGTGAGGGTGCAATGTTTTGCCCTTTCGTAAGAGCAAATGATGAGTAGACACGATGGCACTCATCTAGTCTAAAGTACACTTTGCAATTTGGAGGCTAACAAAAAGCACATATTTTATAGGGTTAGGTCTCGATAACTACTTCCGTCATTAAATGAGAACTTAATTTCAACAACTCACCGGCTGCAGCAGCTCTTGTTGAATATACATGTGCAGTGTGTGAGTGAGCTCACGTTAAGGTCATGTCAAGTACCGAATCCGCCTTCACGTTAGCTACACAACAAACCGCTCTGGAACTGTGCTTGATTTGTCACATGTGCCGAGTTCAGCAAAGCAGTGGAACAACGGACTGTCACAAGTACAGATGACTGCAAACTGAACTGCACCGCGGCTTCTATTAATGAATCATTTATATGGCAAACATTATGCAACAAGAGATTTACTTTCTACACAAGTGCAGTACCTGTCGAAAACATAAACAATATTATTTGCATAGGAGTGTTGTTTAGTAAAGTTTGAAACGTTGTACCACAACAATGACCCAGGGCTGCAGTACAGTCTATATGTCGGTCGGAAACACTAGATAGACAAAGGGTACACAAGTCTAACCTTCAATCACAAACCAAAAGAAACCAAAAATCACTGCCCATAGCGCGAGCGAGCCAAGAAGCGGGAGGGAACTTTGGGTAAGTGAAACTGGGGAACGCATATATTTACGATGTAAATAGATCACCGCAGACTGCACAGATTCAGTATCAAGAACAGAAACACAAAAGACTTAAAGATAGTGCAAGGAACCAGGAAACTGTACATACATATAGGGTTGATCAGCTGGCATGATATGAAATTTGAATAAACTTTGAGATTTGTAGACTCTGATTTATTATTTTCTGCTCAACCCCTGACGAGTAGTGCAGAAAAGTATGTACCGGTTGGTAGCATCTGCAGTGAAACCAATGATAGATTTGTGTGGCGCCTTACAAATCGTAACTAACCTATTAGCATTATATGTTTTTAATACGTGAATATCATAGCCCTACTGTATCAGTAGTTTTAACTAGCAATATCTACATTCATCAAACCCTGTTAACCCAAAACTAACTTATGACAATAGCTTTAACTGGTAACACATAGTTAAACTTGAACTCTTAAGCA
>JANVCH010070998.1:0-16742 GCA_025505405.1 Epizoanthus rinbou | reverse complement strand
AGCGTAAGGATCTCTGTGGCATGTAGATCTTTAGGACGTCAGTTAAGTAGGATGGAGCAAGATTGTTTAAGGCCTTAAAAGGTCGAAGGATTCAGTCACGTTCAGCGGACTGTTGCATTGACTGCAAGATAAGATAATTTGAATATTTCTTTACAAATGTCATACTCGATGAATCCAAGGAACCCTTTCAGTTTGTGTGAATTTGAACTGACGTACAATAATAGCAATGGAATGCAGTATGAATAATTTATTTTTTGTGCTGCGCTCGATTGGTGAAAAAATACCGCTTGTAAGAATAAGATTCCGATACACGAACTATGTGAACTTACGTATTTCTAGAAAATACTCTTGATCCGACTAGCGATATTTATAATTAAATCCACCCGTTGCTAATTTTTTTTTCGTGACTTGTTTTTAAGCTCTAAGAGTTTTTAGCTTGCTGAAGTCTCAGGGGGTCTCCGCTTTGCCTTGATCGGGCCGCAGGCATATATATTATATTCATAGAGTACGCCCCTTGGACTTTTGTGCTCTCTGATCCTAGCCGAAACGGAGAGAAATACATCGGCTTCTGAACAGCCTCATTACGAGCTCTCCCTTCTAACCAGCTTCAGGGCAGGCTAACGAGAATTCTTTCACGTAATAGCTGTGTAGTTTATCTGAGATTCAGATGCCGTGGATAGATTCTGGATCACTCCAAATATCAACTCCTGAAAGATGAAATACTAAGATATACTAGACCACCTAAATATTAGTTAACTTCTGTATCGCCTTTTCACGCCGACATGAAGTTTTAATTTAGATCGAAAGTTCGCAACCTTTTGCCAAATGTTTATCACTTAAATAGTTTATGCGACTTTAACGGTCTAAGCATATGTCGAGCTATTAGATCTGAAGTGCTAATCTCCTAGACATCCATATTCGTACTGAACAATATTCTCAACCAGTTTTATTAACATTTTCAAACAACTGATATTTCCATTTTGTTAATCAGAGTTAAAACAGTGTAAGTTTGAAGCGGACAGGGCGCATCTTTAGGATATTTGTAAAACGCTGCGGATATATTTGGAAAGTTTCTGTTTAGCCAAGATATTTAAAGGATGTGTACTGCTATATCAGTATATGTGCTAAACGGTTTAAAAATATTGCTGTAACAACTTATGCAGCGAAGATATATTTAATTCTAGTAAACATCATTTGCATTGGCCATATCTATCAGGTTTATGTAATTGTACTATTTCTAAGCAGTAAACACTTGGAAATTCGGTAAAGTTTCCAACTTTTCGGCGAGTAATCCGATCCTACTTTGTATTATACCCATCTCATCAGCTAGACTTTCTTTATCAGTTCGAAAAAGGCACCGAAATACGTATATTCGCAAAAGATCTGTTTCTGCACGGTGAAACAAGATATAGGGATTTCCTGAAAGGAATGGTTTTCATTAGAAGACCGATGCAAAAGGCGCTTCTCGGGGAACGCAGTTTGCAATGAAAAAATCCATTCTTGCGAGTGAAAACACAGACAGCTAAAACTGATTTTCGGTTAGCTTGGAGCTTCATCAATTCGTTTGGCGACTTAACTCAGTCGGAAGAAAAGTATAGCTAATTGCTGTCTCAGTAGAGAGATATTTCCTTGACTATTAATAATTTTACCCGCCGCGGGGGAAAGTTTTTTCATGAGCAAACGAAGTAAGAATTCGAGCGCATGTTACTCCTGTTATCTGAAAAATTCCTTAAATGCTGTATACGCAATGAAATCAAACATGAAGATTAAATCGTTTTAAATTGTTCTCTAATTGCGAAGGGCTAGACTTCTTCTGTAACTCTAATTGGCACAGGATTCACACAAGTCGAAGAAACAACAAGTTTTTAATTTTGAAACAATCTTTTTGAAAGCTAATGCAGTTAATACACCCTGGTCTTAATCCCTTAATCGGAACAGACAATTGCCATGCATTAACTCGGTGCTTCGCTATATATTATAAAAGGATCAAAAAGACAAACTTGACAACTATTCACAAAACTAAACATCAAGAATTTATGACACAAAACTGACCTCGGTCAAATACGTACACGTACACACGCTACTTCTAAGGATTTCCAATAGCTATAAATTACTTTGATACATAACGTCCGAGTTTACAAACAAGTATCTGAGGTTTTCTCTGTATATCTAACGAATTTTCCCAAATTATGATACTTTAAACTACTTGTCTATTAGATTTACTGCATTTTTTTGAAATGTTCCTTCAAGTTGTGGCTGATTTCCAAGTTAGAAGCAAAGACGACAACGAATTTCACTATGTTTACAGTTGAAGAAGTTTGCTAAGTAGGTTTGGCAATTTTCGTGGTGAGAAATTTTTTTAAAAGTGAAAACGAGCTTATAATAGCTCAGAACAAAGGCTAGTGGTTGTGGCAACGCGATGTCAATTAGAGAGCCGACGTCACAAGACATGTTCCCTGTCAGATGTAATGACGCGTGCATTGTAATGGCTTCACATCGCCTATTGTTTTGTAGGGCTGTTATTATGTCGGGCTTTGAACCAATCAAGGCTGTGCTCAATGGCCTGTCAAAATCCCGCATAGTGACCTTTTTGACAAGATTTTTAAGATAGACTGTTGGCGGTTTTATACAGAATAGCATGGCCAGATGGCTCAACAAAGCCGTTCGAGCAAACTCAACGGCGCTACACATGTAGTACAGAGTTATTCATGGAGCAATGATTTCTGATCGTTCTGTAGTATGGATGCTTCTCCTCAGTGTAAGTGTCTAGTTTCTCACTCACAAAACGATAAGCGTAGGAAAGCCCAAACCTTGCTGAACATTACTTATTCTTAACTTGTGCTTTTTCTCCCATGCTTTGCCAGGTTATTCAAGCTAATTACAAAACACGGAGCAAATCTGTGCTCACTACGTCACTAACATGCGGCGAAGCAGTGGTATGTAGAAATGTAGGCAGCGTACAGCGTACTCGTGTTGTGAAAACGCCGTCCATATCAGCTATTTACAATGTGTGTCTTTCCAATCAAATGCCCGCTCTCTCCTATTCTTTGTCCATTCACAAATAAATCACTTGCTGCATATAATTTCATAAGATCTTGAATGATTGTTTATAGGCACAAAAAGATTTGAACTCGTTCTTGTGGCTTGTGCGGCGAAGCGGTCCACCCGCTTACTTCTTTGGAACAATCCACGTCCCATACACCCGAGTGTGGGATTATATTCCACTGAACAGCAAGCAAGCCTTCCATTCCAGCAGACACGTGTACTTCGAACTCGATCTTACAAACGAATCCACAATCCAAGCCTTGCTGAAATGTCAGCTGTTACCAAACAAAGGGAGGCTGAAGGATGTGCTACCTAAAAGACTATACAAGCGTTTAAAGAGACATCTTCATTACATTCGAAAGATGATGTCTGTTTGGCTTCGGGACCTTGAAAATGAATTCCAATTTCGCAGTGGTACGTACACATCATATGCAGATAATTTATATCAGCAGTTGACCATGAACTGGGTTAGAAAACGACCCATATGGGTGATGCTGATGGTGAACTCACTGACAGAGAGCGACATTAAAAGCCGAGGAATACCTGTCCTTGACCAGTACCTTGCAAGCCAAGCACTCAAAGATCAAAAAGAGACAGGCGCCGTTGAAGCAGTTGAAGAGCAATGCCAACCCCTCAACGCTTTAAACACAACCCAAGTAAGTTTTTATTCCTGTACTTTAAACGCGATAACTTATTTTACACCTCTATAGTCCCTTATAGTTTATAGTACGGGTGTCCAGTTGCCTTGTGCTTCAACTGCCCAAAGCACTGGTTTTAGTCCACTAACAATACTCGGGGACTTTGCACATATTAATGTAAATTTCTTTGCAGCAATCGACATATATTTCAATTAGCGAGCAACACAGGAACAAATAAATACAAGTCAACCGGAACCGGGCATATTTCTTCCGTTAACAACCACACTTGAATGCTTTAAGTGGCCGTAATTTTGCCACCTTCACATGTCTCGTCAAGACAGGCTAATATATCTGTTCTTTATTTTTAGTAACACTAACATGTCCATATTACATATTCAGCTTATGTAATGTAGCCGCCTGGTTTGGCCTTTTAGTTTTAATGCACAGAATATAACAATTCAAGAAAGGGAAAATAGTAATTTTGCTAGGAGAACTAAATCTGTTCCATTTCTTTCAGCGCTAAATTCATATTTCCATTTCTGTATTTAATTATTGAATGAACGTTGCATTTATTCTGTTTGCTCGCTAATCGATCAGACTGAAAGTTCTGAAATTTAAAATGACGTGACACCAATCACAGGAAAATCGATATTGTTTTTGCTTTCTTAAACAAGAGAATGTAGAATCGCACACAGGAAAACAAAGTTGATTTAATATTGCTGTTTATAAAAACTCTTGACATTTCACCCTAATACTGTTTCTATAAACTGGTAGTATTTTGTAGACTTTTCGACGCAAATTTTGACACAAAACGGGTGGTGTCAAGTCAGTCTCAAGCAGAGAAACCATTTAAACACCATAAAGCCACTTCAATGTCGCGAACATTACTAATCGGTAATCCTTTTAAATCCTACCAACATGTTACAGAATGCTGTTATCATGTTTGTTTCGGGAGGGATCGGGTTTTCAGTGTGCGGACACGAAAAAGCGAACAGCCTTTGCAATAATTGTAATGCGGCAGCTTTACTTCACATTGTTGTATTTGTGATTGGCAGTTTTTCGACACATTAAGCACGGAAACCTTGTCGATCAATTTTGCGAGTAAGTGATACGATATCTTACAATTTCCTTTTGCGCTTCTTGCTCTAACCGAACTCTTCCTTCAGCCTTGCCAGCATTCTCTCGCAAATATCGCCCTAAAATTAAATTAGGTTCTTGTGTGATCACAGACTTTGAATCCCCAAGGCTCCACAGATTTAATTCTGGGTTCCATGACCCTTACAAACAAACCAAACTATGTTGGTCGTATTCTTTCGTGTCGATGGGCAGAGTTTGAAAACCTTGTATTGTTCATTACAATTGAGTTTTAGTTATCTGCAGGCGGTCCTGCAATGTCAACAAACTGTTGCTTCAGACAATGGTGCTAATTAAACCTAGAATGTATTCTCAGCGGGTATCGCGACTCGATTTTCGAATTTTGTCGGCTATATTTTGCCTTCATTAGAAAGCCGATCTAATCCTGGGAGTGTATTTTCCTTACAGACTGTAAATTAAACCACACTCAAAAGCGGTGTCTCTATGTAGTATCGTCATTTCCTTCTTAAATGTGTGCTTTCCGCCGTGAAAACTCTATTGTGGGAGAGTTCTTTGACCAGATCCAAATCGACACGTCTAATTAAATATGCAAACAACACATATAAAGATCTTGCTGTTTTCATGTCAAAGTCTCTTAGCATGAAATCGTAGCCTGGAACCTACTGTTTCATTTCTATTATGTTTTTGTAGCTATTTCTGTAGAAAATTGTGTGTGCTTTGCTCTTTGTGTCCATTAAAAGTTGCTGTGGCACCCACTTAAAACGAGGCGGCTCCATTGATGTATGCATTTCTGCATGTTTTATTCACAACAAATTTGTTTTGGATGAAAGAGGTGATGTATTGTGAATCAACGCCTTAATCCGATTCGGTATTCTAATAGTGTTTTAATAACTCTGCCGTGTGTGGTTCTGTTTAATTTTAGCTGATGAGTTATTCTTTTCGCAAGTCAAGTTAAACTTAGCTCAGATTTCTGCACCATTTCTGAAGAGAAGAATTCGATAATTATTTTCCAGCGCAAAGGAAAGCGTCGCGTGAAAGGAAATAGTCAAAACATTTTAAATGGAACTCGCACATCCTGACTCCGGTTAGAAATCGCTAATAGGAATTCCGCAAACAGAAGTGCTGCCTTCATGGCATCAAGTAGCCAGATGGAAATATTGTTCTAATTTTCTTCCACATACTTTTTAATTGCTAAAAATGTGAACAAAGTTGCCGGCTTCTGAGTACTTATAATAATCATTGAACATAAAAATTTCATCAACAAATGGCGATAAAAATCGCAAGTGTACATATGCGCGCCAAATTTCTTATCGCTTTTTCACGCAGAAGGAATTCCAGAAATTCTCGTTTTGTTTACTGGACCTTTATACTAGGCTTTGACTTTGAGAAATGAAGAGCGCTCTTCCGTTCTGAATATGTTTCGATCTGCGTGTGATTTTGCCATATAAGTTTATAATAAGAGTTGCACGAAGCAAGCCTCTAAAGTTCCTGTAATCGTATTGACTACATGTCTACTGACCAGAATGTTGATAACAAAATAAGCAGCGTACATGACTATATCCACAGATTCTTACAATTCACAATTTGTTAAATTAGTATCTCTTAAGATGACAGGACAAGTTCTGTATAACTTTACTGCCGCTAAACCTGGCTTCTGTTTATTCTGTACGTGCACCAAGTTCATTTCATATTGAACTGATCCTTGTTGAATACATGCGTCGGTTATTAAATACGGTAGATTCACCGTTACAGCTATACATGTAATGATGTATGCTGTTTGCTCGACAGGACTGGTAGATATTTTAGTCAAATGGGGGATGGGGGTATTTCACTATTTAGTTGCGAAATGGAAAACACGTTTTATAATACTGGAATGCGTGCAATACTGAACAGAAACTCTATAACTGCTTTATATCGCATTCATTCTATTCTGATCACAGTACGACTGGACGATTAATTTCATTTTAAATTAATTTTATATATAAAGCGAGAGAAAAAGATAGTAACTAATGTGGTATCTTTGGTTACATATTCTGTTTCATCAACTTCTTGTGGAGGTCGAGAGCTCAGTGAGGGTGGCCGCAAGACAAAGCCAGTCTTTTCAGTGTACTATACTCTATAGCCATGTACAAGAAGAAAAATCATTTTTATTGTATGTGGGGGCATTTATATTAAGCAGATATTTCTCAGTTGATAATACATTTGATATGTAAGGGCCCAGGCATTAACTGAGACGAGTCTCGGAAAAGATAGGAGGGTTAATTATTCTTCTCCTAGTATCTTTAGGCTCAAGATGGCACGCACCTAGTGCCGGGCCTATAGTTGTACTGTGGGATGTAAACCAGTCAATATTTTGAAACACCCTGAACTATAATCTTTACTTACGCACATTGCGGACCTTTTAATGATTGTCTATAAACGTTTTTTTAAGTTATCTTCTTCACACACATAATACTGTTTTATTAAAATCCAAAATATATTTTGTTACATTTATGTCATATTAATTTACATGTAGATTGGCTGGGCATGTCACCACAGGAAATGTATATACTCAAAGTTGTCACAAGATTCTAGAAACCACAACGAATTAGGAAATACATCAAATCTGAATAATTAACTGACAAACTCATGTTACGGATTTCTGTGAATGTTGTGGATTCACGAGACGCCAGCCGAATGAGTCCACAACAACGTTTGACTATGCGATGACGAAACTATAATTAAGTAGTATATCAGAGTAGATACCACGGAAAGCTATCGTAATTTTGTTTTTCACAACTACAAGCAACACGCGAGATGTCACACAAATGAAACTGTGATATGTACTTGTATACCACGTTTTTCAGCCAATTAGAATGCGAGTGTAAAATGCTTATACAACTCTGATTATTTTGACGTTGTGCGTAACGTATCTCAGTATAATACAATGCATTCACCCTCATATCTGTTGTATTGTGGTTTGTTGTTTTGACTACGAGAACTTCCAATACTCTTTTCACCTAATTTGTTTGCTGTTTGCGGTTTTTAATTCATTGGATTTCAAAGATAGCAGAAACGTTTTGTTTTGTGTGTGATGTTTTGTACATCCTATCTTTCAAATGTAACTCTTGTTAAATAATAAAGTAAAATTTTCTGTTGCTTGTTATTCCAAGCGACAAAGTTCAAGTCAGTATTTACCACATATATACACAGTCATATGAAAAAATATACCATAAATTGTATTCAATACCAATATTTTTCTCTCATTTGACAGAATGAGTATTTTTAATTAATATTTTACTCAATCACGCTGAACCAACAATTGGAACTTTTTAATTTTCTCCTGTATAAATTTCAATTCTATAGATGTTTGACTGGATACTCTTTTACAGCTTTACAAACCTATCGTAAAAATTATTAAAACTAAAATTAAAAATTACATTTACCATAGGGATTTTTTTGCATCTGTCGAAAGGCAAGCGCTCGAAAGTTAGGTACAAATTGGCCATTATCACTCAACCCTTGATCAATCTCAGAATTTAGCCCATCTACCCGTCATCTCTAGTTCTTTATTAAAAATCTTGTTTCTAGAAACATTTTTATATAAGTATTTATAGTTTACTCCAGGCTTTTCTGTTATCTAATTTATCGTACTTTTTCAATCCGATTCAATATACCCGTCGAGTGGGGATTCATCAAGTTGCTATATATGTGATGATGATTGAAATTTGAGAGCATTCAAGACGAAAAATATCGAGATATAACCACTTGTATGTCGATATTCGCCACTGGATATTTGATAAAGAACCTGGGCGTTACTGCACAAGCTCACATCACAGAAGAGTCAATGGCATTCGCGTCTACGATGTCAATCCGTTCTTTTCAGTTTCCAATGGAATTTGTTAAACATTTGAAAATTTGAATCAGTATTCCTCAGCCTTAATGTGGCATTTTGTTCTTTGTTACACTGTCCACAAAGCCTGTGCAGCAGTAACTGAGAAATTTAATTTATCTAAAGGAATGTGAGGACAAAAAATGTTATCCATAACTAAAATTCTTAACAAATTTTACCTTAAGTTCAAGTACAGATTATTTGTATGTATATCAGATTAAAATATTATGGAAAGTTAGTTGTGTCAAACAGATCCAACGTTAACCGGTATATAAATCAAACATGGATCAAGTCTGAAAAATTGATAAGATAAATACTAAAATAGATAATAGATAAAATAATATTTGACATAATCGTCTGCTGTCGACTTATGTATTAAACAATTTCCATATTGAAGATGTAATGGTCTTTCTCTCTTCTTAATTTTACTCTAATTTGTTCAATATGAAGCTCGTAAGAATATGAAGCTTTTGAGTTTGAAAAAGCAAAATGCGACACGCCACAAACGGCTGTAAACTAAGAGCGAGAAAATTATCCTTGTAAGGGAGGGGGTGCCGTACTATGCGCTAAGATCTTTTAGTTTAGAACTAATTTTCTGTTAATTTAAAACAGTTAGGAACTCTCCGAAAATAACACTCACTAACTCAGAGTAACGTGTCTAGTGCCAGGTATCAACCTTCGTTCTTAATCGCACATTCTTGTCGTTTTCTGCTCAAATAATAATACTGACAGTGACATCAAGCAAAGACGAAGGAGAAGATAAGATAAGCTAATATATGATGTGTGATGAAAATACAGCATACGTCACATCTCAAGCAAATCCTGTTTGAGAGCGGTCTATATCAAGCACTCGAAAGGAATGTTTGATCTCAGATCAAGCACCTCGTGCTTGACTTCAAAAAATTCCACTGCTCATCGACATCGTTCTGTCAACTCTCAGTCGTCGGTGTCGCGGTTTGATAAGCTATCAAACAGTTCTTCACGTGTTTGACGTGTATTTGAAATACTGAATCAATTTGAGCGTGGCAGAAAAGGATGAATAAACTGAAATTCTCCCGTAAGAAACAATCATTTTCAACTAAACTCTCGGAATGGTAGCTGTAATCCTCGGGGAGTGGTAATTAGTGTTTTCAGGCTCTCAATAATTCAACCCTACATATCGCTACATTAGTTGCTAAATATGGACTACAACACGAAGGAGTCTATCACGTACCCGCACTGGGGTATGTTATTTGGAGGACACCGACAGATTTGCATGCCACAAGATATTATTTATCTAAAGCGCGGCCTTCTCCCCGATCACGCAATGCGAGTAAAGTATCTGTTATGTTTCGATCACACCCGTTCTTTCTTTATTATTTGGAGTTTAGATGCAAATAATTTATGAGCGACAGGTAGGACATTTCGGGCATTTTATGTTTTAAAATAGCAATGAGAGTCTCGTTTTAAAATAATTTACACAAACACACTATCCGCTATATCCGACTGAAAACGCTCAAACGTTGAAATCTTTCACTCTAGATTTGCCATCCAACACGATAGGTCTTGCTATTTTGGTTTACAGCTTTGTTTTCAGTGACTATATATACACACCTAGGAGACTATAAGCATAACTGGCATCCGAGGCCAATATAGCCGAAACCGCAACCACGTGTCATAATGACTGCCTCGTTATAACTGTGGACTAATATAAGACAGTGTAACACCCTCATAAGTGGTTGTTATTTGATACGTCTGCACTGATGATTTTAAATAGGCTACTTCAGAGAAAACCGGCACAGCTCGTAGCCTGAGTAGACGATTAAGAAGCGTTTTATGTACTTGTTAGAGATGACAGTGAAATAGCCGACCAAGTACAATGTTCACCTGCTTCAGGGCATATTAAACTACTTCATGGTTCACCAACTATAGTGTCTCGCAGGAGACACGAGACTCTCGACTGTTCAAGGGTTTTGTGTAATTAAAATGTGTCATCGGCGACATAAAGGATCTTATAATAGAGGAAAGTAGGGCTGAATAAGTGAAGACAGAAGAGCTTACAGCTTACAGAGGTTTACGGTTAGAATTTTAAGAGGAATGATGAGACTGAAGTAGAATTTTGAAGAAGAACAAATTTATTGCCACGCAACAATCAGTACAGAGCCACAATAGCCTAGCAACACAAGTGCACGCAGACTCCCCGACCGGACATCCGAGAATCTGCTAGCTGCTATTTTTAAATATTGCCTTAATTATTTTAATCATTCTAATTATTTTAATTATTTAATTATTATTCCCTTCAGATCTCCCCCACCACAATTTAAGTCTGCGAACCTTTCTGCAAGGTGACTTTAGTCTAGTCAGAATCAGCTTTTTTTGTCCTTCCAATATAGCGGTTTATCGACGGTGTTTCTAACACGTACCATTGGTTGACGTGTGTGCAGTTGTGTCTTCAGGCAGTTTTATCGTGTTTTATGCGAAGCCAGCGACGCTCTGCTCTCCTGCGCTCCCTCTTGGACAGTTTGACCACAATATTATTTTTTAAAAGACTGTCGTCACATCATTTGGAATAACTGGCACTTAACTGGCTGCAATCCTATTTAATACATCGAAGACATGTTGCATCTGTCAACGTCCAGGTTTCGAGTGAGATAAAAGGAGTTCCACAGGGGTCGGTGTTAGGGCCACTGTCGCCTTCATGTTGTATACCTCCCTACTTGGCGATATTCATATTGTTCCTCAACCTTGACGCTGACGGCTCACACTCGGTTCTATTTGACTTTCAAGTAGGGCTGTACAGATTGTGCTCCCAAAATGATGAAATGTTGCTATTTTCATTGCTAAAATGTTGCTCAAAATCCAAAAAGTTGCTATTTAAATTTTAATGCGGTTGCTATTTAAATGTGACAATATTCCATACAAACATTAATTAAAATCTTCAGTTTTAGCTCTTTTTGAATAATAGCTAATGTCAGTTAAGAAAATATCTTAAAATTGGAGCTTAAGAAAGTTCAATATATTATTATAAAGCATATATCTTGGGGATATATTAAGGTTAACACAGTTACGGGGCTAAACTTCTAATGGCACAAACGCATTGCTGAACAATGTTAAGAACTTGAACAAAACTAACAACAAAGTGCATTCAGTGATGCTACAACTCTGTTCTCACCATTCTATTTTCTCTATTTTTTCTATTTTCCGGCTCTATTTTATCATGTTGTCTTCTCAAAACGTTGATAAGAATCGATAATTTTTGCAGAAATTGACGTTTTTTTTCAAAGTGTTAATCAGCTGTTAACTTGTGTGATTCGTATGAGCTATTTTAATAAAAAGTTGCTCAAAAGTTGTTCACATAACCAAACGTTTCTCAAGGATGCTAAAATCGCAAAAAGTTGCTCAAAACACCAAAAGATGCTCAAAAGTTGCCGAGCACAATATGTACAGGCAGGCCTAGTTGCTCGCTTAATGCACGCCTCAAGAAAGCATTCATTTGGAAAACAACATCACTGACTAATTCCATAGCTTAGCCAATACATTACAGCTGATGTGTAAGGGGTCAGTTTCTTAAGTGACCCAAAAGAAGAAAGAAAAATGTACATGAATTGTATACTTATCTCTGATTCGTTATCGTTTAAGAAACATCGCTGGAACAGTATTCTTTCACTTTAACTGCACGCTCATTATTTTGAAATTTCGATGTTCGTCAACTAATTTACGTTAGTTGATTAACCTGGAAATCATCAAAGGGAGACAACTGACAACTCGTGACTGAATTCACCAATTCACTACGATGACATCGGTGAACTGTTCAAACCTTTGTGTTGACACAAGTTCCGAGGTGAAAGCAATTCAGTTGGGTTTGTGTGTCCTTCTGCTGCTCACTGCCGTAGCTGGTAATGGCGCCGCTTGTTTTCTTGTGGTGCGTTTCAGAAATCTAAGAACAATTCCCAATATTCTTCTTGTAAATCTGGCCGTTGTTGATTTGTTAAACAGCCTACTAAATGTTCCACTCTTCATCGCCTATCAAGTTTACAACGATGAATCTTTCAATACAAGCACAGCTGTCTTCCGTTCGTTATGCTTACCCTGCTGAACCTTACATCAATGTTCATCCTCGTGTTCGATAGATACTTCGCCATGACTTTTTCTTTGAAGTATAATCTGTGGCGAACTCATCGAAAGGCATCTGTGGCAATTTGTACTGTGTGACTGGCATCTCTGTTGGCGGCAGCGAGTGTTCTAATTCCTGTCTATAGCATTGAAATGGGCACAAAGTCAGTCCTGCTCTATCGCATAGTTTATACGCGAAAACAAAACAGTGAAAGATATATCTTGCCGATTATTTCAGCCCTAGTACTGTCGATAGTGGTCATTTCAATATCAACCATGCGCAAAATATGGCAAAAGAAACGTGTACCAAATAACAGGGTTGATGTAGAGAGAATGCATCGCACAGTGAGAGAAGAAAGAAGTGTTAGATCGGCTTCCACGATATTGTTGGTTCTCGTTTCACATGCTGCTTGCTATGTTTCAGCACTTTGTTTCATCATAACTGCAATAAGTTCAAATTATGAGAACGAAAAAAAAACTCAGTGGTTGTTATTTTTTGCTTTCTATTCCATTTTCTGTGGCAGTTCCTGTAATGTTCTTATTTACACCGTTAGATCTGCAAAAGGTCATTATCGGTAAAAAGTCACTTGCGTACATCCACCAAGGAAAAGGAGATGGCTGCGTTTTTTATATCAAAGGAGTATTTGGAAAAGAGAGAATATGTATTGACAATAGCACACTTAGTATGTCTTATGGACGGCAAAGTTGTTATTTTAACACGAAGGAAAGACATCAAGAGTTGATTGGACCTGTCACACAGTTAGGTTGTCGATCAATGA
This sequence comes from Epizoanthus rinbou, assembly GCA_025505405.1. Taxonomy (NCBI): domain Eukaryota; kingdom Metazoa; phylum Cnidaria; class Anthozoa; order Zoantharia; family Epizoanthidae; genus Epizoanthus; species Epizoanthus rinbou. The sequence continues at coordinate 3,222 of JANVCH010070998.1, read as the reverse complement.
TTCAATGTAGCGCTGCAGAAGCCGAAACATCGAACGTAACCTTAATAGGAAACTTTAATCAGATTATTTGTAACGACATTTATTTTCATTATATTAAGTAACTCGAGGATTTGGCCAGAAACATTATATAGCAAAGCGCCTTGTTCACCTTATTCCTAGGATTGAAAGCTCAGGTGGAGGCGTTGGTCTTCTATTTATAAAGATACTATCGACATAAAATATTATATCCCGAAGACATTCCGATCTCATTTATTTATTTATTTCGCTTCGCCAGATCAAAATACATATAAAATAAGAACAAGGTACAAACAAGATACAAGACAGGGTTAAGGGTTGAAAAGGATTACAAATACAGAAATGTTATGAAAACCAAAAAAAAGGTAGAAAGGCTGGCCGGGAAACCACAACAGCTTACGCCAATTACTGTGGCCCCTACTTATAATAAAATTACAACAACAACAAAGTGATATATGTAAAAAACATTCAAAATCTAGTGTTCAGCTGGTGCGGTGGAGTGCTGAGGACTAAGTGCTGAGGACGAGGTGCGTGATAATGTGATTATTTCTTGGCGTATAATATAGTTTACTTTATTTTATTTGGTTCTAGGAGGTACTAACTCTTGTGACTTGGAAAATAGCTTGTTTTTTCAGTTGATAATGAAAAACGTCATAAGGGAGGCTCTTTAAGGAGTGCTAAGATCGCTACAAATTATGTTGCCACTTGAAACTTAACATGCTCAGAGGTGCTAAAATGTGAAATTTTAAGCCTGAAAATAGGGCCGGAGAAGACATTCTTGTTGTAACTGACATACCTGGATTATTCATTAGAGCTACGCTTCTCTTCCCACACTTGATGCCAAAGTGTGAAAATCCAACTTTATTGAGTGTAGTAATACCCGCTATTGCCGGATAGCTCATCACCTTGTGCCAGGGGAACTTGGGCGCCATTCCGGGTGAGGACGAGAACGACGACAATGCTAATCCTATGTGACCGCCACCTGGGGCGCGGGGACCGCCACTATATGACGTAATCCTTGCATTTCGGGGTGCCAGCGAGTCTGCCGCGCAATCAAAGCTGGGACTGTTTCCGACTATAAGTACGTTTTCAAGATGAACAAACTTGTCAGCGGCAACATGTGAAAGCGATGGAGGACTCCATATGTTTATGAATACACCTGAAACAGAGCAGATTAGTGTCACTTGCAGCATTTGTTCCACACGGGCAGCAAATGGCACTACACGGGGAGAAGCTAATGTATGCTCTTCAAACATCAGGTTATTTACCTACGTGCAAAGACCTGTGTCTAGCTAAACAATTTAGCATGCATTCATGTTGCTACAAAGTGAAAGACCACAAATAGCACTGTAAATCTTCGATTTTACATTTCTATTGCAGCTTTAACTAACTAAACAATTTAGTATGCGTTCATGTTGCTACATGAAAGAACGCAATTAGCACTAACAGGATTAACGGGTTAACAAGTACTTGCCACCTACCTGCCTTACTATCAGCAACAACTGAGTCAGAGATTATAACTCGTGACGAGGGATATCCGAATATTCCAAAATACCAATTCTTCCAAACCAAAAAGTTTGCAATTCTCAAGCATCCGGGAAAGCCGTCTCTATACCCAATGTGTACACCATGTAGTGTTGTATGGGCCACGTTGCCTTGCCAACGGTCGGCTACGTTGTCATGGTAACACCTTTGACCTCGAATATGGAACCCAATCCTTTCGCTGCCAGCAGCAGCATTGTCACGGACAATGATATCATCGGCTTGGTTCAGTTTAAAGGCAGCATGCCATAGAAAGTTCAGTTTCTCGTATCGTCCTTTGTAGGTCGCTGAAAGCAAATCATCAAGTATCAGTAGTGCATTAAATGTGGAGTTAGTTTTGGAAAGAGAGCTAGGAAGAAACCAGGTGCATCCCCGGCGGGTTGGCTCAGGTCACTCAAGGTCTTAAAAATATTGAGGAGAAGCTTCTGCCTTTGCTCAAACATCTGCAAACGGTTAGAGCTTCACGTCTTCTCGGATAGGAATGGTTTAAAAACCGTCGGCTCACACGAGCTAGATAGATTGGCACTTGAATAAAGTGCTTTACTTTTTATTTTTACATTTAGAGTTGAGAGTTGAGATTAGTTTATAAAGTCAGAGGGATGGGGATCATCTTCACCTGTGTTCAATATCATAACTCCGCAGGAATCATTTTACGACAATGAAAGTTGTTGCTATCTATATTGATCTATATATCTTACATTGATCTGGAATTTCTAATACCTAATGTGAAATTACATCAAACATAGCTGTACATTCGCGTTTAGTCAATTTAATCCATTCACTATTCTGATAGTACCTTTGTACAAGTACAAAATTGTCTGTCTCCCTTCCCTGTAACTGTACTCTCATATTTATCTTTATCTTAGCAATGCTCTTTTCCAGTTTTAGTTTAGTCTCACATTCACCTCTCTCTTAGCAGTTCTCTTTTAGTTCAGTTATCCTGGCCCGCCTAGATTAGCTATGCTATTTGAGGTGCCAGGAACACCTGTAACACACAAATATGTAAATTGTCTAATAAAAGTCTAAAGTTATAAAGTCTAAAAGTCGGTACGCGGTAAATTGGTGAGTACAAATGGAATGCGCCCATAGGCCTAGAGTGTTGTAATTTTGAGTCTTCAAAAGTAGGAAACAGCGCTTTAGAGCGTCACATTTTAAGGAGAAACATGATCAGGCCCAGTTCCTTCTCAAGCACCCAAAATACGAAAACCGCTAGCGCTATGCCCAACCAGCAGCGGCTAAAAGGAGGAATCGAGTCCGAGCTGTACACGTACACAGGTGACAGGGGAAGGGATAGGGGTACGGGTAGGGGCCGGGTAGGGATTGGGGTACGGGTAGGGGCACGGGTTAGGGTTAGGAATAGGTTTAGGGTTATGGTTAGGGCCAGGGATACCTTTTTCAAGTGTACAAAGCCGGACTCGACCTCACGTTGCCCAACCTCATACCGCCATCTTGGATGCGCGTATGCGCGCCATCTTGGGACGATAAGTTTGGGTTTGGCCGTGTGGTATAATACAGCTGGGGGAGTGGGGCGAGAGCAGAAACTCGGGGCTGGCCGGGTCTCAACATTCCAACAATTTACAATGGCGGCTTTTTTCAACCTTGATTTCAACCTTTGCGTAGTTGCAGCAGTCCTCATCGTGATATGTTACCTAACATATCTCTTTA
>JANVCH010070987.1:0-10129 GCA_025505405.1 Epizoanthus rinbou | reverse complement strand
CTTAATGTTGAAAGTGAGAAATTCACGAGCTGATAAGAGCCGTCAGTTTTGACGGTGTTTAGCGACTCATGAAGCTAAATCTGACTACACAAAAATTGGAATATTTTGAAGACTGTAGTCAGAATTCTGAAATTTAGATTTTTCATCATCTGAAAACACCAGGAACAATATATATATATATATATATATGTGTGTGCTCACATTGTGTAAGGTAACAATATTGGCAGAATGTACTACTACAGTACACCTGACAAAATTAGGGGAACTAACTGGTTTGAAGGTTTTAACAACAGATGAATTAGGCAGACTAGATGATGGGGATGAGGACATAACAACAGTACTGTAAACACCTAGAAACTGGCAGAAAGATATGACATCAACTGTAACACATCATGAGGGGCAAAATATTAGAGTGCATTCATTTGAGAATGTTCCAGATTAGGAATACATTGCAGAAGTAATTCTGGGAGGGCGATTCCAACCCCTTCACCTCCTGCTCCCCCCCCCCAAAAAAAATTACAAAACCCTGCCCCTGCCTACTCAGGGAAGGGAGAAAGGCTTTATGATGTCATATGGTACCTTCATGAGTTTATCTTCCCTGTCAGCATAAACAGCAAGTTTACGTCTGATAATTACATGTTATTACATATTAAATTACATACACAGACCTCAAAGCAAATAGTTTTCCTGCCATTAAAAACTCTTCAAGGACTTCTAAGCACCTTTATCAATTTTCAAGAACTTGCAAGAACTTGCCAGGACTTCAATTTCTTTTCAAATTCAAGTACTAAGATCTAGGATTTTTAAGGACTATGAGAACCCCAAGGCAGTACATTTAATCAGCTATTGTAGATTAAGTTGATAATTTTAGGGATACGATGAAATTTGACCATTGCTCTACTAGTTCCAATCAGACTGCAGAAATATTGCTTGTTATTGACAATTATAAACTCAATCAGCATTATTTTTTGACTCATTAATTTCCACAGGGTGTTTGCAGCTGTAAAGAGGAAAGACCACAAAACTATATCTGTTACATACAGTAACAAGTATATTATAGTACAAAAGTTCATTTTCGTATGCAAAAATCTCATGCCGTTATAAATGTGTTAATATACTTTCATTTGCAGAAGTTAGATTGTGTACATAAAGCATTATATTATTCACTTAACACTATAAAATTGACTGTATAAACAGCGTCAATTACAGTTTTGATATCCTAATGATTGAGTTCACACAAAAAATAAAAGATATGATAGCAATCAATTATGTAACAATTTCACTCATAGGATGAGTTGTTCCACAATAAAAAAAATGTAGCAATATTGCACAATGCAGTGCAGTTTATTTTCTTGCCATATATGAAATTACTGTAGCCCTAGCTTGATCTGCTAACTAAAGATAATTTAATAAAACAAGAACTTGTAAGACTATTAACCTATACTCATTTCTAATCTCTTCAATTGTAATTCTTTGGCATCACTTGTTTCTTTGACACAGCTGAAAAGCTGAAGATCCATATAATAAATTTTGATGTTATAATTTTATGTGATATACTGAACGATGTGTATAAAGCAGACATACAGAGCTGGAACATACTATACTAATTATGCAGCTGGACTGAAAAGTCTTGACAAAAAGCCTCTTCATTTGTAACGATGCTGTCTTTGTACAAGTGGTTTTGCAAACGGAACTGATAGCCTGGGAAAGCATGGCTGAATTGCAACCTTTTCAGCTGAGCCAGAGGAGCTCTCCTTTTCATCATTTTAAATCACACAGACACGCTATAAAAACAGAAAAATCGACATCATTTTCCTGATCGACTTGATAAAATTATTTTTATAGTGTAAATCATATGCAACCGTGTTTGGTTTTGTTGCCAAGAAACAACATAATAAAATGTCTAATGGAGTGGAGTACTTCGTTATCAGTGACCGCAAATGAGTACAAACTTTATACAACTTTGAAAATCAATTTATCCCCTACAAAGAAAACACAATGATATGTTGCCATTTATCAACATTATGTTCCACAAATATTATATTATAAATATTTAGAAAGTCTTAAGTTTGGCTGTTGTCATGAAATTGACTACAACCGGGCGACAGGACAAAAACATTTTGGGACTTTGAAGAGTTTGGTGGTGTTTGCTGGCCGGAAAAGTAGCTAAAACAAGCGACAAGCCTGCGAATACGTTCACATGTTGCAATCCAAAACGACAAAGTGAACAGTTCGAATCGACGATGCGTGGTAAGAACAAAATCTGAAATCGATCTTGCCAACATCCGATAAATAAATTTGGTTAAAAAATCAAAATATAATTCAACTTAATAACACATCTTTCGAGTCAAACAAATCTTTATATCTTTAGTTTCAAGGGGAAAGAGAAGAAAAATAATTGAACCAGTTGCAAAAATATTACTTTTGCGAAGCAACGAAGCGCAAATGTTCAGTGCATGTACAAGATATAGACCGAGCTGAGGCATGACTCCTGTGGTGCCGCGGAGAGATCTCCGGATAAAACCACGCAAAGGAAAATCGTAAATAGGTCGTAAATAGAATCTAAAATAACCGCGCAGACCTATCAGGTAATTAAAGGACGAGGAACTTACAACGTGAGGGCTTGTAGCTAGATTACATGTGTGGATTGCAATGTAAGCAGAACGGTCGATTGCCTTTGAATTTGATGGTCTTGTTGTTCTGCCTCTGGTGGTGTCACTTTCATGCGTGACTTGCATTTGCGATTGTCTTGTCTTCTTCTCTCGTGTCGATGCTACACGGTTGCCACGCTATGTACAATTACAGATATCACACACTTCCATACTACAGTCTTTCATTTTAACGCACAGGGGTTAATTACTACTAGGATCTGGAAATTGACAATAATTTGGAGTTCTTGAAATCAATTCGTTTCAAACACGTAAACCCTTGTAGATTTGTCTGGCCAGTTTTAATGTAAACACCACCAGTCCGTGTTACCCAAAACATGGAATTTTCTCGCAGTAATAAAAGCCATATATCACGCTCCAATTAAACAGAGTTAGACAGTCATAAAGGAAACATTTTCTAAGTTTATTTAATGTGAATTCAAAAGCGCGTCGTGACAACATGTCCAGTGAAATTAACAACACAATGAAACAATGCTGGATACGAACCAAAACGCGAGTTCAAGGTCCGAGTCCATAATTCTGGGCACTTGAGTTATAAAATTGCATGATCTGGGCGCTGAAAGTTTTACAGGTCCTTGCAGGTTATTGACAAATTACAATAGCAAATCGTGAGTTGGAGATTCCTGCACCGTTTGCTCGGCCCTCGAATCTCTGCTGGCCTGACACAAGGTCACAAAACAGGACATCGAAGCAGCCCACGGATGCGATATGCCATGGGTCAGTGTGTTCCATCTCGCGAGACAATTGCCCAAGGGAGCAAGCTATAATGACTATTATTTTCTTCCTTGTGCTTATGTCCCGGAATAAATACATACACAAAAGAAAATTAACGATGAAATGAAATAACTTTAGCAGCACAAAGGGCTTATAATTTTCATTAATGCCAAATACAAAACGCGCATGCAAAGCGAAAACCAGGAGCAGGCCGAGTAGATTCTTCCATTTGAAAACGGAATAAACTCCAAAGGGCAAAGAGATATGTATGCACACAGTGTGACCGGTGTTTATAACAGGTACTGCGTAACTATGAGCGCCTAAGAGACTCTATTAAACATCACTATACATACTCCATTTTACAAATTAAACTTATGCGTTCGAGTATTGAGATTTGAAGAACAAGATATCGGAAGAACAATTTTCTTAGCAGTTTATACTATACTAGTAACTGAAATAAAATTTTGCATCCGGCTTAAATATATTGGACTTACCTTTCTTAGATTTTGCCCCAATCTTGAGTTTTGATGGCCATGTAATTGTGGTTCCTGTTTCCTCTATGATCTTGAGATTCCGAAAGAAAGGTACAATATGAATGTCAGTACAGAAAAATATTTACGAGCGGCAAGGAGCAACTTCGACTAAAGCAAGCATCTTGGAGCTAGCACTAACCTTCTGAAAGAATTCCTCGCCTGATTCTCCGGTTCCGTCTAGGCCAGCTGGAAGATATAAAATAGCATAGTAAGCACATTAATAGCTCCTTGAAGAACCAAATAAATATCTCAAGGCCTGTTCGAGAGTGTACGCGCTAGTAGTTTAGAATAGTCGTCGAGAGTCCCACAGACAGACCTTGCACCATTTGTTCGAGTTTGCGGCGATCCACGCGAAATCGTTCTTCGACCATGTTTGGATCTCGCTCTCCATCGCTATGTTCACCAACGATGTCGCTTTCATCGTCGCAACCGTCAAGGCCTGTAGCCATTTTCATGGCCAAGTACTATAACAAAGTTCACTGTTCTGAAGATGCATCATTCGCTTGCTGATCTGCTGCCGATACTCTATTCCATCTGTCACGTGGGCTCCCTGTGACGTAAGAAACGCCCTATTTAACACTGAGTATCAATTAAATTAAGTTAACTATTCCAACCAATGAACTACCGAGAGATCTGTCCAAATTGAGTTTTGATTGGTGTTTAGCTCGCTAAACTCAAAACATCAAGCGTTTCCGATGATGACCAACTGACAATCAAACGTTGTTTTTCTCGAGCAGAGGAAACCCCCAACAAAATTTGCTCGTTTCATCGCAGAAGTAATGAGACGAATTGAAAGGCCGAACATCCATTGTTTTCGTTCTTAAGTTCACAATAAAATATTAATTAGTTTTATCTCGGTTCAATAGACTCCCGCTTGGGTTAGCGCGCGTCTCTGATTACTAGTTGTTTAGCAACATAAATTTAAACACTGATAAATAAAAATTTGTGACCTAACATTGGTTGTGTATTTCGTTAACCATCAACGCTGGATCGCGAAAGCTAAAATTTGTGAGAGGTCACATCTGAGAAATTGCTACGCTTAAGCGCTTGTGATTTCCGTGTGTGACCCGAACACGAACAAACAAAATAAAATTTGACCCCTAGCAAAACCTACCGCGACATAATAATTTGTCGACAATTGTGTTGTTACAGTCAAGCTGGAAATCAAGTTATCTGTTGTGTGCTTTCATTTTTTCAGAAACTTCATAATTATGCACAAGTGGAAGTTATAAACACCGGAAAAACAGAAAGCTAGTTAATAACCACGACAGGTTGTAAAAGAAAAACACCAATCGCTCTCCGCCCACCAATTTACCCTAAGTCTCAAAACAATACCATAACATAGCGAAATCTATATCGCGGATTACTGTATTTCAAACTTTACATAATTTTCAATTATTAGTAAATTAATCGTTTCGTTGACTCCTTCACTAATCGGGCTTTTCCGTCAGAAATCAAAACTCATTAGAACATGAAAGCTGATTTTAATTCGATCATTTCACTAAATTAAAATATGGTAATTCGTGCCAAAATATTTTTTGTTTGGCCCGCAATACAAAAACACACAAAGAACAATCAGTTATTGTTCTAATGAAATGAATCAATGAACTGGCAAAAATGTTTGCAAAAGATCAGCGCATCCGATAGTGTGTTTGGTGAGTCAAGTGTGAAAGTGTTTACAAATTTGCAAAAAATCTATTAAAACTTAATCTCTGTCTGCACGGGTTCAGGGATTTCATGGATGGCAGAGTCCACATTCCAAAGCGCTGAGTTTTGAAGAGGTTTACAATGAATAATACAAACACCAGTAGACTTCTTCCTCCGCATGATTGCTCAGTTGAACACACGATCAATCACTTCGCTGGAGCGATTCAGGAAAGGTAGGCTAACTCTGTCACCCCTCACATTGAAATGCCACAGACTTCACAGATGCTTCCCAAACTCTCACTTTCTCTTGACCCAAAACTATTTCCCATTGTCGATCAGTGATTTCATTGAAAGTAATCAAAAAGGTATGTAGAGTGGAAGGATGCCACTAGACACAATATTAAAACGCGAAGAAACTTATCAAGCAACAAATTCATGTTGCGCATCGGATCCTCCATTTAAGCTTTAAATAGCCTGACCTCGGACGCTAATTTTCCTTTGTTGCGAGAAAGGATCTCTCTCACGCGGAAAAACACGCGAGAGACCCTTTCTCGCAGCAAAGGAAAATTAGCGTCTGAGGTCAGGCTAAGCCTTTAAAAAGGGCTAAAAGTTTCTCGCCATTCTCTTCAGTCGCGCTCGAACTCTCCTCTCGCCTCAACTCTCGGATAGTTTCAACCTGTCAGTTTCACAGGCTCACAAACTCTATCCCCCAAAACAACAAGTGCACTGTCTGCAGGCTATTACTTCGCCAGGTAAATTTGTATCATCATAACAATATCCTACACGGCGAGTCCTTGTCGTCCGCGCGCAGCCGAGACCCAATATATTGGAATAAATCTTTGAGCAATTTCCTTATTTATGCTAACAGACAAATACTGTATTTCCTGTAATAAATAATCAATCTGGCTTTATATGTACGATTTCAAGTTGCGGTGCGAGATAGTGCGAGAAAAATCACAGTGGAAATCGGAAAATTGCATAAAAATTGGCTCATTGACTCAGGCGATTTTTAATACAGTTTTTTGTGTTGCGATTTCCACTGCTTACGATGCAACGTCAGTGAGATATCGCTCTAATTTGTATAAAACGTGATTTTCGGTACATATTTCTGAAAGTTCGCCGCCAAGTTACATCAAGTTTAGAGTTTGTTCGAAACCTCTTAGCTTGTATGGGTCTTGTATTAGCTAGTATAGACTGTAGACCTCCGACCTGAAATCGCGGCCAAATCGCAGCTTGTTTACAGGCGCAATTTGGAGTTGCAGCGCGAGCGTGACAAATATTGCATAGGAAATCGCAACAAACTTTATATACAAAATATCGGCTGTGTAAACAGGCCTTTAACAAAAAAGAATTTCTGGTGAATTTTAAAATTTATCCGGGTAAGATTTCGTGCAACCTGCCTTCCAATGGCGTTGCCGCAACACAAGTTGCATGAATTATTGTACCGTATATATAAAGCATCCCAGCAATGGCCAAAAATTTAGCGAGGGAAGTTGCAGCAATCGTTGCAGAGAGTAGAAATGAGTTCAAACTTCTGGAATTGTTGCAGAAACTTGTCTCGAAATTTTCTCAGTGGCCATTGCATGTGATTTACATTGTGCAATGTTCGGCTGCAACTTGTCTCGTAGTGGTAACAAGTTGCACAAAAAATGCACCGTATAACAGTCTGGCCTAAAATTTGACCCAAGTAAAGTAGAGTTGATTTTGGCCTTGATTCCTTATAGTATATTGTTCATGAGAAGCAAATTGACAAATTTTGACCGAGGCAACTGCATGCGGCACGGCACTTGGCTGTTGGTAGCTATGGCCTGTTACCATGGTCACTAGTTCCATTACCCAGTTTTTAAGAAACTTGGCTTGTTTCGTCAGCGAGTAGGCAAATAAAGGGATTCATAGGTTGTAGAGCACTCGAGAAGCAAGAGAAACACTCAGCTTTGCCTCGTGTTCCTCTTAAACTTCTCTCGTGCTCTACAACTTCCGGCGTGTTTATATCACAGTTTATAGACACTCGCAGCCGTTTTATATTGCTTAACTAACTTAACTATAATTATGACCTACAAAATATAGCTCAAAAATAAAGCCGTTTTCTCGAAAAATCAGAGTGAACCTGCACATTTAAGGACTATTTCATGTTCCCGCGGAGTGTGGATGCTGTCTCAGCCATGCACGCATGATAGATACATGCCCTGTCTCGGGTTATACTAGTTTACTACAGTGGTAAAGATTTCGAGTTTGAAAATTTAAAAATCACGATATGATATGTTTTCGCCGCAGAGGAAGTAGAATATGGTATTGGTAGATTCGAGCGCTAGTTCTTCCCCGTTATTTTTCAGAGCCAGCGCTCAGCGAGACATCAGCTAACATTTTCCATCCTATCAAAGACAAACTATCAATGCCATACTAGAATTTGCCCTACTCCTCGTGTAGACATTTCGCTATTCAATTGGGGAACCTTTATTCCTTTAACCAACTCTGAGGTGGACAGAGAATCTTAACTCTAATTACTAATAACAGGTTTTGCAACCCAATTGACAAAAGGTCTCCGAGGGTAATACGGTTGAACGTCCTTAGACCTACTTTGTGTTTGAACGGGGCAAACTTGCGTTCAAGTAACATACTTTGCGATCTTGATAAGCAAGCGTTTTCAAAGGAGCTGAAGTACGCTCTAAAGTCTGGTCCGATATTTCTTTAGAGCCTACTTACGCGTTATCCAAACAAGATGAGCAAATAAAATGTCAATCTTTATGACGGGCCACGGCTAAATTGATTTTTTTTATCTTTAATACAACATATGCATTGCACGTTCACCGCTTGTGCACGGAACTTCTTCGGCCATTGGTCTCTCGTTTTCGGAGTTTTTATTTGTGGAATCTTAAATTAAGCAAAACTATGATGAATAATTTTGGATTCAGATACCGGCAAGCGCTTCCCAAGAGGACGACGAATTTCACGACAACGGACTCATCGAAGTGTTATTTCTAGTTATTTTCAAATCATCAACAACAATCACTGTCTTCGCTGAGTCACCCCCTGGGTTTCCTCCATGAGCAACATCCGATACTTGTGCTGAAGTAAAGATCTTTGCCGCAGTAGTAAGAACATGAAAAGCCACATGACACAAGCAACTTGAGCAATTTGAGGTTGCATGCTCACATGCTTTCAAAATGTAAATCACGGTCACTAAAAATGTTTCAAAACACTAAGTATTACTCAAATTACTATAGTAACGTACTTTGAATTTTATATTTATGAACGCATATTTTCTTAAGTAAACACCATGGTCTAAAGTATGTTGGTGCGTAAAGCATACGTCAGACCTACTTAGGATTCTAGTATCAACCCACCTATTTTAATTAATTCAAGACTCCGAGAGTTGGTCCGGCCGGTATCCTGCGTTCTCGTTCTTTACCCGGTTCAACCCCCTGACTCACGGCCTGAGTGACTGTAAACTGAGTCATGCAGGGTTAGAATAAACAAGAAAAGGAAAATCTGTTGCGGAACAAACTGAAAAACGAAAGAATTATCAGTTTTAAATTAGCCTGCGTGCAGCCGGCCGAGAGGATATCTGAAACCCTAATTTAGACCTAATTTAGACTTAACCAGGGGTTTAGTTTGTTTGCATCGCAGGCTATTTTAAATGTATGTCCTCAAAAAATTGGCTTTTTAATTTTTGACAGTCGGATTGGGAGCTTAATGGAAGTTGTTACTTTTTGGACCGGAATAAAAGGACAGACCTGGTACCAAAACATTGTTAGTATCTAGCCATCCATGGGACCGTCAAAACGCAGTGTTTGGAATTGAGTAGAAACTATAGATAATTGATGAAGACTATCGGTTCTACCTCGTGAGCTGTGTCTTTCGCAATTCAGCCCAACAGGCTGCAATGATTGACAACAAGCCCAACACACTACTACTACCACTAAACACTCCAAAAGGTGTAGTGCACTTAACAAGCAAGAGAAACACTTGACTTTGCCTCATGTTCCTTATAAACCTCTCTCTTGCTCTTAACTACAACTTCTGTTTTTGATGATGATGATGCAGATGGTGGTGATGATAATTATGATAATGATAATGATAAAGTTAATACAGCAATTAACCATGTTCTTTTAATTCACAGGGTCACCCCGTATGTCATTGTTCTTGTGATTGCCAAGTTTCTTCATACTTTTGGAATATTCATAGCATTTGAGCAGCTGAAAACTTTCCACATATCTCAATTTCTTTTTGTTATCAAATTATGGTAAGTTGCCTACAGTATATAAAACATGAACTCTGCTTTTATAGGGTCAGATAAATAATTTCCTGCTTTCTCAGCAGTACAGCTTTTTCTTTAATTAATTCTTGTTTATTTTTATGCACCTATCAAGGCAGAGGGGCAGTAAGTGGGATTTGTCGTAAATCATTCTTTCTTGGGTACAGAGTTTGCAATGACACAAAGTTGAGCTTGGGGTACTTTTTAGTACATGTTTCTCTTATAAAATTGAACAAAATATCTTGTCCCACCCTAGTGCAAAATTTGATAATTTTTTCAAGTTGGAGATCAAATCCCTGCCCCTTTACTAG
>JANVCH010070976.1:0-10131 GCA_025505405.1 Epizoanthus rinbou | reverse complement strand
CCGATCTGGGAATGTCGAAATTAATCCTGTTTTACGTCCATTGGACGTTAAGGATGTACCCGCCCCGTCCCCCCCCCCTTAATGTCCACTATTGTTTTTGTATTTTGACCTTACAGCGGGCATGCATTTCATATACCACAATCATCTCTTTAGCCACGAGCCATCGCTACTCGAAAAATATTCGATAAAGAACGCGAACGTCACATCTATGTCGACGTCAGGAGGGGCTATTTCGCGATTATCGCCGCGACGATTCCTTACACGATTTATGGTTCAAAGTTTCAATTAACAAGCTAACAAACAGAAAAGAACATAATTCCGAAACTCAAAAGGCCATTTTGCTGTCAGATCAGATCACAGGCACAGACGCAGTTTTTATAGCAAAGTGTTGGAACGGCACATTGGCAAAGAAATGTCACTGATTGCAACATACGAAAAACTGGGTTTATTATCTGCATTAACATTTTCTCACGTTCACAGAAGTCTCTGCGTGATGTTTGGCGCCAAGCCGCTAAATCTTGAATACGCCGGAAATCTTCAGCCGTTCGTTTAGAATCTGTGAATATATCTTTCAATGTCTACTGTAAATCGAGTAAATTGAAATTTCATGCATTCGTCCAGTCTTAATCCGAGTAAGAACAAATGCCTATGGAGAACCCAAGTAGTCGGTTTATTTGTATCTGTTGTTAATTAACATTATATACGTCAACAACTAGCCATCTTCCAAAAAGTATGCAAATTATGTTCAAATCGTGGCCAACTATGGTTGTTGTGATTATTATATTAGTGTGTTTAATATAGCTTTATAGAAAAGTTTCTTTTCCGCGGTTAATGGCGCTATTGAACCTTTTTATTTTGATAGCCATTACCTTTCCGCTGGTCTGAAAAAAGGTAATTATAAAAATAAACATGATATGAAATAAAAAACAAAAATGTAAACCATGATAGGCCTTTTAATTTTGTATGACTATAACTCTAAGGACAAACTCCTTTTGGAACCAAAGCTGTCGAATGTTATGTCAGTAATAGTTCCGGCATTCTCTGCATGCCGCTATCGCGAGACCCTTTCATATACCGAGAATCGAAATAATCTCTCTTAGTGCTTCAGTCTTATTTTCAGTTGTCTGTCTGTTCGTCTGTCTGTCCGTCTGTATGTCCGTCTGTCTAATCAGTATCTAGTTGAGTAGTTCGGTGTCTGTCCGTCTGTCTAATCAGTATCTAGTTGAGTAGATCGGTGTCTGTCCGTCTGTCTAATCAGTATCTAGTTGAGTAGTTCGGTGTCTGTCCGTCTGTCTAACCAGTATCTAGTTGAGAAGTTCGGCACGGTGTCTTCAGTTTATTAATAATATCCACCTATCAGGCTCATCAGCCTGTTTATTATTATTTCATTCTTCCGTTATTCCGTTAACGCATGCGCAGTGCGGAAAAGGACCATAATATCAAAATCTTGCCGAGTGATTCATCGACTAAAAAGTTAAAGTTGAACTGTTAGCTGCCATTTCAAAGTTTTAAAACTCTATATTACCAGGTATAAGATGATCAATGTTGAAACAAAAATTTATATAAAATCGGTGGTCTTTTCAGTTCATTTTGAAAAGGCCTTTAACATTGCACGCATATCGTGCGCGTTCCTTGATAGATCATGCGCGCTAGTTCTATTGAAACTAACTACGACGAATCCCGGGTAAAACAACTTAAAGATATATCATTTCCAAGTCTATGAATCTAAAACTCAGAAGAAACCGAGAGCAGTAGTATTAGTAAAAACTCTTACAGTTCTGCGTCGTCCATTTTCCCTTTCACAATGTCCCTCAGTTTGCGCGGTCGCTACTCATGCGTTGTATTTTAAAAATACGTACAAAATGTTTTTTTAAAAGATACATCCTACTACACGACTCATACCTGATTATCGGAATCATACTGAAGCCTTGTGAATTCTTCTCTTTCTTCTAGGTCCCAACTTGTTGGCCTTCCTCTAGCTCTGTTCTTCGTACCTGTATTTTGAAATTTAAAACCGAGATCGCGAGTTCAGTTCATTCACAACAGATTTTGTTAACCTGATCAAATCCGAGGTATTGATGTATATTTGAATAACGTGCACTCAGCTTTCCGGTTCCCAATTTCCGCATCTCACGCAACCCACTTCATTTATATTTGTTCATACTTACTCATTTAATAAACACGTCCGCACCAGTGCAAACACGTATGCACCCGAAGGGCGTCCGCTCCATAAACGACAAACATATGCTGGTTGTCAGAGAAAGTCATTTTTCAAGATGGTATAAATGGCTTCATTTTAAACCTATAAACCATCTCTAAAACACGATTTTAATCAATAACTCAAGAACTTCCAGCCTAAAATTAAAAGTCCTCTAAAGATCACGACCTCATACAAAATACTGGCAGCTGTTATCGGGTTCCGGTCACTGCCGGAAAGATTACGAAGTCAAGCACAAGGTGTCTGGGTCTTTATCTGTATCTCTGCTTTTATTTTCGGAACAAATTGTTTCCATCAAAAGATAATATCATATCTATGATTTTAACTTCTTTTGCGCTCGACATCTTCTAAGCTCATTTTATCTAATTATTATCGCGAAATTATCAAACAATTTGTATTTATCTGTCTTCAAATATTTTGGTCGTTTTCCAGGCAGTTTGTGCCCGCGAGGTACATTGAACCTAAAGGCTAAACCACTTTAAGCCGACAGAAGAAACTTACAACATACCTTTGTATTGTTTGAACGAATTAAGGATAAGACGGTCAAAATAACAGTGATTAAAATTTGTAAAAAAACCCAAGCTTTTTTAGAACAGCTAATTGTATTTTGTTCTCGTCACGCCAGTTAGTGTTTTAGTAGACATATCTTACCAAATGGTACCAGAAAAATAGCAGATCTAATTGTCAGATTAGAGACAATTCAGTTTGATTTTCAATCCAGTGTTTTTTAATATATATACCCACGGAATACCTTGCAGTGCTACACTGCCCTCACGTATCATGGTACAAGGTGGTCCACGATACATCAATACATGGCAGTACATCAGAATCTGGCCAAAGCCTCGAGTTATCTCGAAGGTAAATTTATGACGTAAGTCGCCACTTGCCATGATTTGGTGAACTATAATTGTTTTACTCCATCCTTGATTTCCAACGTACAAAAACTAAGCTCGTTGGAATAACAGACTCAGCCAAGATGAGAGGCAGACTGCAAGACGACAGCATTGGCCGCAACAATAAACCGTACTATTATTAAAACGTGAATACTTGCACATTCTTTTATTATGTGTTGTAACAGCAAACCCGAATGAACCAAAGGCAACACGTGATTCAAATGATATATGTCAGCCTGATGGGTGCCGGTTAGGATGGTAACATTTTAGCACGATTTCGTAAGTTTTCCCAAATGGTCTTGTCACGAACGGAGTAATGCAACAGCCGAAGCAGAACCTGAACGCAGGAACTGGGAATAATTGAGCATTAATTGGATTGGTAACGGAGTCAAACATATGGGCGGAACTCAGAATTTGACCTATAGTAAATGAAATTATAATTTATATGTCTGAAAATGACGAGCACCCACGCCGCGCTGGTATTCACGAAACTAAATAGCAAAAAATAGGTATTTTGTCAGGGACGGTGGGGTCTTTTGGTCACTGATCTATAAAAGTAGGCTAGGCACCAGGGCCCAGTTGCTCGAATGTATTAAAATCTTAACAAACGATTTTGTTTACTGCCTTAGACTGTTTTGTGCTGTCATGACTCATATCGAGTTTACGTGAATGTTTCAATAATTGACCATACCAAAAAAGATAGCAACTGGTACATTTACCCATAATTCTTAGCCCACGAAAACCCTAAAAACACTCATAAAATTGCACTGAAAAGTGCAGGGATGAATTTCGCAAAAATATATGGCTTTCTATGTGCCTATTCGTTGTGTTAGGTTCGCAAGGTATTGTGGTTAAATGTACAGCCGCCATCTTTTTTTCACCTCATGTAAGAGAATCCGGAATCCAGCAAATTTTTGAGGCTGGAATCCGGAATCTGGCGAAAATTCGGTTTAGGAAATCCGCAATCCAGAGGAATGGAATCCGGAATCCAGAGGGACGGAATCCGGATCCAAAGTTTTATTGTACTCGGGATCCAGAATCCATGCCATCCATGTATTCTGTTACATGGGGCGATTTTTTCTTACGGTCAATACGTTAGAAGCACTGGATTGGGTATTCCTAGATGAAGAAAATCCCCGAGAAATCTCATTTAAAATGTGGTCTAACCCCGAGTTAAAGTGAACCCACTTTCGTGCAATTGGGAGTGTTGCTATGACAGTACACCTTTCAGCCTACAGTAGATAACGTTCGATAACGAATTCTTAGACTTTTGCGTGGCTAATATTGTTATAAGTAAAACAAAATATTCAGTAATTATTGATTATTTAACAACAATAACAAAAACAACAAGTTATTCAGTATACGTACTTGTGTCTACATCCGAATATCAAATGTAACTGACGCATTATAATGATATGAAATGTATATAAAAACCAATAGTTGACGTTTTAGAATGAATTTTCATTTCTTTTTATCATTATTCATTACATGAAAAACAAAACAAAAAACAACAGTCAGCTTCGCAATGAAAGGATCAGCATCGTTGAACTGAAACACAATGGAATCATCCAAATTTTGAAAATATATTTCTCACATTTATTTCGTTAAAAAAATCTCCAAGTTTAGGTCATCGTGCAACTTCCAGTGGTGAAGGCAATTAATTTTCTTTCCAATTGTGTCTAGTTTATGAGTACATATTCTTACATTTTCCGAGGTTTTATTCAAGTTTATAGAATCGAATATCCATTTAGTGTTGTAACAGAATTCGTTTCAAAACTTCTCGCGGTCTCGCGAAATTGTCATTCTATATGCGTCGTGTTATTCTAATGAAATTTTAGGTATTTATTTTAACCAGTTATGTAAAAATTATTCTCTGTAGCAATCAACAGTAATTAACCGATACGTGTATTAGAAATGCCCGAAATGACAGTTTTACTCTACATCTTTTAATTAAATAGATAAACCCGTAATGCTATCCTCCACTTTATCACAGTAACAAACAGTTTATTGTCATTGGCTTAATATAAAGGCAGTCATTCCCACAATGCACAGCACGCCGCCTCTTTCCTCCCCCCGACCTCTTCCTCCACATTAATTGTTGAAGCTTACAAAACCTTAGGACCGAATCGTCGCAATAACAACAGCGAAGACTTGCTTATTTAGTCACAGAAGGAGGATCGCAAGGCCAAACCCGATTGGCTTTGCCAACGTTAGCTGGATCAGCATGATTAACCAATACGTCGGATGTAATCATCCAACTGGATAACCCCCCACTGGTTCAACATTGTTGAGTTCAACACGATTTTTTTATCCCATTGTTAACTAGTTATGAAGCAACCCCTGCTTATTCAACAGGTCGATTCAGCATGTTGATTCAATATGTCTAACACTAAAATCAATCTCTGATTACATTATTGGTATCTTTCTCCTATCAGTTGACAAAAATCCCTCCCCCGCTACCGCCGGGCGAACATGCAAAGTCATAACCATCGTTGGTTCAACATGTTGATTCAATGTGTCAAATTCCATTGTTCATGGGCTAGTTATGGCCGATCGGTTTGATCATGCAAAGTCAACCCTTGTTGGTTCGGCACGTCGATTCAGCATGTTGATTCAATGTGTCGAATACCATTGTTCACGAGCAAGTTATGGCCGATCGGTTTGATCATGCAAAGTCAACCCTTGTTGGTTCGGCACGTCGATTCAGCATGTTGATTCAACGTGTTAAATCCCATTGTTCATGGGCAGAGTATAGACGGTCAATGAGATCGTGAAAAGTCAACCATGGATCCGAAAGTGTATAGTCCAAATATTTGTGGACTAGTTAAGGTCGATTTAATGGAACCCTGACAAGATGTCTCGAACCCTTTTGTTCGTAGCTAATTGGTCAATGTAGATAAAAAGATGATTCGACGTTGTCCAACTACGCCTTCGAATATGGTCCAACTACGATAGCAATATGTATGGCGTAATACTGTTGAAATCGCTCTGACTGAATTAATCTTTTTACTGCACTAAGAGATAGAGCTGAGTTCTATAACTCGTTTATCCATTCTATTATTAAACATTAACTATCAATTGTGAAGTTGAACTGAAACTAAACATTATTGAAACATATTTGCACCTTTGAATCACACTTATTTGCGACTTACATCAAATCCAAGCGGGTGGAAAGCTGGCTAACACTTAGCCAGTCAGTGATTTGACGGTCTTTGAAAGATTTTGCAACCTCAATACGGAGGGGGAAAAGACAGCAGTACACTTGCACCCAAAACAATGGAGCTACTGACAAAATTAACGGGAGTGCGCGAAAATGATTAATATTAAGGAGAATAACATGACAACAATCGATAACAAAATCCTACAATGCCACATTTCCCTGTCTTCTTGTAATCAACCGGCATCAAGTCACAATTGATGTACACCATACCGGGCAGTCCAGGCGCGTGTTGAGTCTAAGAGTTACGCAGGAGCGACCTGATTACAAGACTTTGTACGGGACTGAGATCAGCCTTGTGAATGGGTCTGTATAACTGTTGTATTTGTGAAATTGAAAACGCGTAACTCAAGAACAACCTGTTTAAAAAATACTTGTGAATTTGTAAGTACACTCTAGAAGTGCTGAGAAGCACGAGCCGAATGCACTTCTTTCGTGTACTTACAAATTCACGCGTGCTTCTATAACTCAACAAAGCGCGCGTCCTCGTTTTTTATTTCTTTAATAACCAGAATCTTCTCCTGTTTAGCATTGTTTTAACATTGGTAGCAGCTGCACCCACGTAATATAAACAGAGAACTGAATGACATACTAATTCTATATATGATTATTTCTCTGTTTACTTTAATGGGCCCATCTAAAATTTTCAAATCAGTTCCATTCATATATTAATTATTATGCAAACACTTTCATATTGTAACAGAATTTCGTATTCTTCCTTTAAAACCGCCGTGGAAGGACACGGATCAACTGTCCGAAATATCGGGAAACCAAAATACTTTGTCCTACGGTTATTACATCTGTGCCCACCATTAGATGGAAGGTGTGTGTGTGTGTGTGGTTAATCTGCCATCCCCCCCCCCCCCGGGGGAAGGAAGGGAGGTGGGAAATGCAGAGGAAAGGGCGGTGCACTGAGGCGGAAAACGGATTAATTATCGAACAATCTTAAGCATCTACCACTTTAGACTGTCAGCGTATTTATATTGATCAGTTTCTGTTCGAACTGTGGTTCTAAATGCTGCTAAAAACGGCAGAACAGTGGTTCGTAATAATTTCTTCATAGTTCAGAACTAGTAATTTATAGCTAGCTTCAACCGCCAACTTTTTCTCGACCATTGACGAAATGTTCTACCAACCATTGCAAGAAAACAAGAAGTTCAAGATGGGGGGTGGAGTGTGGAATTGAAAAATATATTCGTTGGAACATTGTTGTTACAAAATTGCTCGTTTTCGTTTCGCCATTTTCTTAACTTTATTATTTTCTATCATGCAAATTAAAATCAAATCAAATTGTTAGCCCCTAACGGCTTGGTCACTTGCTATATTTGTCACATGATGCAAGTTGGAAGTGATATTGACTTACGACCAGGCATTACGGAACTTTTTTAATTTTTTTTAAATTTATAGATTCGCCCAAAGGGCATACAATACACCACTTCTCACCCAATAAAGTTTCCCAAGCAACCCAACCCGTAGAACATTGCCCATAAGAAAAAGTTGTAAGAACTTGTGCATACTATCACGACGTTTGAACTCGTCCGTGCTGCGTCGGCCAGCCGGACATCCTAAGCGGTCAGTATCGAGCATCGCTTTGGCTCAAGGCCATGCTCACGTTTCACGGAAGCACTGACGTGTGCTTCGAACAAAATCAATGCACTAGATGTAACTTGGTGTATATGTTTTATCGGAATCAAAGTCGCAGTTGTTACACGGAGGCAGTTGTTATATAAAGGAAGATTGTTCAACGGACAGCAGTATAAACTTCACGGTAAGGTAAGACAATACACAGTTAATTAATCTGCTCAGTTTTCTTACATTTTCATGCTCAGCGCATTGAGAGATGGTATAAGGCGCTTTATGAGAATGACACAAGTGGTTGTGTATTCTGATAAAGCTGATCAAAGGGGGAAGAAAAATTAGGTGCGGCAGTTAGAAGACAACACAATGGAATTCCCACCAGGGCAGGTTTAATGTTTTAGAACGTGATCACCAGCTCGCTTTATATTATGACGTGATAACGCATCGGCTTTCTTTTCTCTTTATTCTTTCTTCAAAAACTCTCACGGACGTGAAGTGTCGCAGTGAGTCTGGGTGTGCATACATGCTTCTATATACAGCTTTTGACAATTTGGCATGATCTTTAGTCTCTGAGTTTAAACATGCGAACTCTAGATGATTATAACGACGTTTTGAGATATAACGTAATATTTATATGTCGACCTTATTGTTTATTTTTTTTTTCAATGCTTCAGATGGCCGGTAATAAGAGCATATTCACATGTTTCACACCTGGCTCCATCATGGTCGACAGGAAAACTCTGTGAAGTTTAACTAAGAAATTGAATAGTCCTGATATATCGTGTATTTATTTGTCAGAGAAAATATCTCTGCATCTGTTCTACCTTCAAAATAAATATTCATGTTTAATATTAGTGAATTTGATTATTTAAATTACTTGAGCAATATAAAAAGCGTCGCAACACGCAACGGTAGAACTATTCTTTTGATTTTATTTACCTTCTTTATCAGAAAGGGCGATGTGGAGCACATATAGATAATATAAATAAAAGAAATATCATAATACAAAAACACATGAGGGACAGGAACATTATAATTATACATGCGATTATCTGTAAACTCTGTATACTGTAGTATTATGTTAACAATTTCCTTTCAGTTGACTTGTAAATTTGTCTCAATGGCCATTAACGTCAGTCGTCACTGACACGAGACACATGAGTGCACGTGAATAGGATATATCGCAAGTCACAGGTTTTAAAATATTCGTACTGGCTGAAAACAGGTCTGCACACCAGTAGGAGCGGGAGAGTAGGATGTTTAAGGGTTCGACCGAATCACTCCTGAGAGGAAAAGACTGGAGAAACAAACTACATTGGCGTCGAAAGAAATCAGTAGCCATATGGATTACAACTTGAAAACCAATAATTATACGAAGATATTGCTTTGTCCTCCACAGTTGTCTTATTAGACGAATTTACATGCCAGTAATTTTATATCCTATATTTTATAAATCTTTTCTATATATGTATGTATATCTTGTAAACGGGCTTTGACAATATTGTAATGATAATGTCCATAAAATTGTCTGTCTGACTTAGTTTAGATTTGATCACGACTCATGAGAACCCATTTCAAACGAAATCATTTTCAAAAATAATTTGCATAATCAAATAACCAGCAAAACCAGTGTGATGACAATGGGCTTAGTATGCAGGAATAGTCATTATAGAGCTAGTTTTTCAAACTTCTTCTGTGGAATGGGGTGAGGGGAGGGAAGGGGTCATGCATTATATTCACCCGCACCCTCTAAGAATTTGCGATTTTGGCGCTCGTTATTTTAGTCCAAACAATCCTGACGTTTAATGTCATAATAGTTGGTGGTTGTTGTAATTTAAGCATTTCATTATCTATTTCTCGAACTGCATACAATTATCGATACTTCGACAGTTTCCACAGTGAAGTTCCGATATGATAAAGTGTCAAAGGAGAGGTCGGATTCGTTTGATCCATAGCAAACTTTGTTCAATCGGTGGCTAAGTTTAATTCGCATCACATAGTTTTTACCTGTATTAGTTTCTTGATGACATGGAGTTATTGACGGTGCGGAGTTTCTGAATAAGAAAGGTTTTGCAATGCAGATTAGAGGCAGTTAGCACCACTAGATATTATAGCATATTATTGTGTGTCAAAATGGTACTAAATACAACATTGTATTGTATTGTATTGTATTGTATTGTATTGTATTGTATTGTATTGTATTGTATTGTATTGTATTGTATTGT
>JANVCH010070965.1:0-10133 GCA_025505405.1 Epizoanthus rinbou | reverse complement strand
ACCTTCAATCGATTCCTACGGAAAAGTTTTAGATTTTGTCAAAGAATGGGCTAGTTATGGCAATAAGCAGTACTCGGAGGCTTGGGTTAAGCTGCAGGGTATTTCAGTGAAAGATCTTGAGGAAAAGGGTTCTTCATGGCATCGATCCTGCTACAAGGGTGTTGCCCACACAGGAATGATCAAGAGAGCAAAGGAGAGGTATGAAAGAGAGTTATCTGGCCCAAACGAATCCAGGCGTAAGTCTCTATCTGGAGCTGATAGTATTACTCCAGAGCGTTCTCAGCTGACTCGGTCGCAAACTTCACCTTTAGACAAAGATGCTTGCTTTTTTTGTGATGGTCAAGCAGGTTATAGGGAGATGCTATTTAATGTTAGGACAGTTGTCTGGCAGGGAGTCATTGCGTAAAGCCATCACTTTGTCAGGTAACCAGAAGCTCGCCGTTAAGCTAAATATCGCCATTGCCTCCAATGATGCGGTTCCAATCGACATCAAGTATCACAAAAACTGTTGCTTGAAGTTTATTCTTCCTCTCTAGTTTACATGATTTGTTTAACGAGAGTCATTTAGGAATTCACGGAATATATGACGTCATGTTAATAATACAAATAAATACGAATTCAATATTTATTACAGATGGAAAATTTGACACCGCTTTTGAAAAATTAGACGAAGAAGAATTGATTATTTTGTTGCTGAAAGAATTAAAGAATATTTTATCATGCCTTGAAACGATACTGAAAATTGGGGAATTGAAGAATATTTTACCATGCCTTGAAACGATACTGAAAATTGCGGAGCTTTAAATCTAGATAAGGGTGTGCGGAATCTGTACAGCTCCAAAGAGCAATCTTCAAATGAGAATAGGTAATAAAGTACTTCTGTCCACTGTTCTATTGAGTCATACAGTCCCCGAGGCTGACAAATTGTTCGAAGAGTGAACATCTTGCACGAGGCGAAAAAGAAAATCTGAGAACAATTTGTGGTGGCCCTTCTAGGAACATCATGTTATCAATTCTGCCCAATGGGAGCGCGTCATTTCACAAAGAAAATGATTGCCCAATTATAATTGCTGATTATGAGTGGCCCTCCCAAGAAAGTCGTGTGAGCAAAACTGGTCAATGGTATCACGTCATTTGAAAATGAAAATATAATGGGGTATATATATTATTGTAATCAGCGATATATGAGAAGTTCGATGAAACAATTTCTAATTCTAATATTAGAAATTTATAAAGATTTGTTAACACTTGTAAAATGCATTCATACAGCTTGTTTAAATGCGCTTTGTTATTACATATTACATTTGTACAATGCTATAACACTAACTACAATTTTCTTTTTGTCTTGAAGTTCGATAATGGTTTGGAGTTGCCATTTTATTTTGTAGTGTTCCAGGCGGATTATTCGTAGCATCTACAGGTTACACATTTTTTAACCTCTTTTCTAAAAGGCTTACTTACGAAAGCATAGATAAAGGGAATTATTATATTTTTCAAATACTGGAAATATATTCCCATAATGGCCAAGTCCTGTGAAAAATCTTTGTTAGAATGTTCCAACATCCACACAACAGCACTTGTGAGCAAACAGCAGTAGAACAGAATGAGAAGCAATAACAGAACTTTCATTGTCTTGGCTTCTTCGATATATAAATTCTTGTGAATAGGGTCGCCTTCCTTCACAGAATGAGGAGCAACTGATGCTTTCAACTTGCAGATAAATCGATAAGTTTTCAAGTAGAATCCTACGGTAGTCAGTGCTGAAGGCGCTATGACTAGAAACACGTAAGAAAGAATTCCCACCGACGGCTCATTTAGATAAAAGCAGTTCACTCCCTCGAGTGTGTAAACTATATGCGGTAACATGATCAGGTAGCTCACGATTGAAAGAAAGATACTCATCGCCCAGGATAGAATCGCCATTATCATTGTTCGCTTTTTAGTAAACATTAGTTGGTACTTTGTTGGTTTGACAACTATGTAATAACGGTTCACCGCCATCAATGCCATGGAAGTTAATGTCACGATTGACAGAAGAGTAACAAATCCTGAGTGTAACATGCACAAGGCTTTGCTGAGCGTTGACTCAGAAAACAAAGTCAGGGCCGTTATTGGCATCGGCACAAGAGCGCTGCATATGTCGACTATTGCTAGGTTGACCACGAAAGCATTGAATGAATTCTGAAGGTGCGTATTGCGGTATATCGCCAGTAGAACGATACAGTTGCCAAACAAGGACACCACAGAAAGCAACATAACCATCGTGGATTCAGCGGCATGTCCAACTGGATCATGCTTGTGTTCATGTTCATGAGAATCCATTTGTTTGTTTTGCTTCTATATACTCTAGTAAAGATATCTAACGATTTTCCTATCTTTTGATACTCGGTGAGTTATCTTTTCAAACGGTGACGCTTATACTCTTGACTGCCTTGAGCAAAATAGGTTTTCTGTAACCTGGCAACAAGCTCTTATATCCACCAGGTGATAACCCAACATGAATTTGCAATACATCTAGTTCAACCAAAGCTGACAGGCTGAGAAAATAAATGATATTGTAACAATACAATGCTATGGTTTGTTTAAATTGTTAACATCATGCGAGCAGTCACTCTGTCTTCCTAGCATGGATCATATTTTAAATATTCAACACAGTATAACAAAAAGTTCATAAAAATATTAAAATGAGATTACAATCTTGAAATAGATGTGATGTTATTAAGAATAAAAAGATTGGTAAGAGTTTAGTCAATTTCAAATGGAGTTTATTAGCTTTCGTAAAATTGGCTGAGCAAGTTTCAGATATTTTGTTCAGGGTTGAGTGCAAATCATTTTAAAATTACAGAGAATCATGATTGCATGGATTATGGTAAAATCTAAAACTGAACATAACTCTTACTTAAATTTTTACGTTTCCTGCCAACCTGCCTTGAAATAGTTGTATAAACACCGTTGCTCTGTTTGGATATTAAAATTTCCGTAAGACATTGGATATAGCAATCTATTTACGCAGAAAGTGCATGGTTTTGGAGACTTTTGTTTTGAAGTCAAAGAAGATTGTTGCAGAGAATGTGAACAGCCATCTTTTGGTGATAATAAGATCAATTTTCTTCTGAGAATGAGTTTTGCATATTCCTCATAAATGTATACCCTTGTGTCAGCCTTTTTTAACAAATTATTATATAATGAGGCAGGAAATTTAATTAAAAGTGATTTTAAAAACACCGGGTCGAAATTAGCAGAATATCTTTTGCTATCTTATAATGACAGCAGATTTAGAATGGACAAGATAATTACGGGAGAATATATGCCAATCTGTATATCAGCTTATTATTAATAGTTAATAATATGGAAACGTTTTATAGGCTTTGAGTTAAAAGTTCTAAGAACCAAGCGTTTTCGAGTATAACAACAACAACAATTTATTTTATTTTAGCCTACATCAAATATTCTTTACATTTTAAGCTCCTCGTCTCAAACTGCCACCTAGAATTAAAACCCTGAAGGTGACTTTTAAGTTGAAAATGTTTGGTATCTAAAACGTTTAACTCTAAACCTATAAAACGTGTAATATTTTAAACTTTAGTGAATACTGTGTCAATAATTATTTATGTTTTGGAAATTTGACACGACAACTTTCAGTGATATTGTTTAAATAATTCTGCACAAGTTCACATTGCTATATTTATCGTTGTTTTTCTCGATCTCTTTTTTATGTCAAATAGCTTTTGGCAGGAACTGTGTGTATTTCTTGTGACTCGGCAATTGACAATCGTTACAAAATGTTTTAATGTTAATTGGAAATGCATTCAAATTTATAATTCCATGAACAATTATCCGAATACAAAATACACAGATCTGTCTCAAACTGACAGTGGGTTGTTGATATTGTAGTAATATAAAATGGAGATGGATATTTAGAAGCTCTACTAACTAGCTGGAGTTCTTTAGGATTATGGTATATTTCGCAATCCTTTCAGTGAGGACATCCAAATGAAATTCAGTTGAACACGTAAGCATAATAAAAAAATATGGAAGAACTGGCCAAAAGAAAACAGCAGAAAAATAAACATAAAAAAACAGCTGTGTCTCCAAAGATACTTTGGCCTTTAAATCTATTTTAAAATAATTTATATGGGACTGTGTAGAAAAAGAATTAGTTTAAATTAAAACTTCCCGTTCCCGGTATGATTCATTATATAAACATATACAATATTTCACCACTGAACTTGGGTTGAGGCTGATTAAAAGTAGCCTAAACAGTAGCTTAGTTTTGTTCAAAAACGGCATTATAGGTAAAATTACTTAGGAACAAAATACAACAGTGACTCTTGAGGTTGAGATATGAATTAGGATGTAATAAATAGAGGATATTACACGGCCGCGCGGAGATTCGATTTTTATCTTCGAGTGTTTAAACACGATAATATAATATTCGTATCTCCAAGTGGCCATGTAATGTTTTGTTTATTATTCACTGAGCCATAAATGTCAGAAATCTTCAGAAATCTTTGGAAATCTTTGGAAATTTTCTAAAGAGCATTTATAATCCTCAAAGGCATAAGCCATTTTGAGCTGAGGAACACGAAGGCATACGGGAATCGCCCCCTCCCCCCTACTATTTTCGAAACGGTTGGGAATAAAACCATGCTACTTTACATGCAATTAATACGCAACTTACTGATTAGTTTCCATGGCAACAATTGCCAATTAATTAACGTTGCTATGGGAACAGATGTTCCAAATTAAATTCCGTCACCTTAGCTTGGTAGCCATCTTGGATTTTTGCTGCTTTTTTGTTCTTGCTCAAATTTGAAAAAATATTTGTGGAAATAGTTATAAAATAATATTTTATAACCTAAAAACTATAAAATAACCAAATGAAAACAAAAAATTTAGATTTTAGAACCATTTTTCGCGATTTTTTTGAAATTCTGAAAGATAAACCTAATTTGTATAATTTCTCTGATGACGTCATCAGTACTAACGTCATCTAATTAGTATCAAAACATTCGACCAGTTGGCGATCGGTCAAATGGCAACATTTTCAGGTCGAAATATCCAATTAGGGGGATCCTAATTGCCCCCGGAAAATCTTCGGAAAACTTCTGATATCTTCGGCAAATATTCGGGAACATTCTGATGCCGCCTTAGGGTGTTTGGATACGATATTTAAAAACGTGGAATATCACTTTTATTCTACGCGCAATCGTAAATCTAACTTGTTTGTTAATTAGTCAGTCATTTGCTGCATTATAAAATGTGTTTTCTCACCTATTCAAACACATATGCTGCACTGTTTGTAGCAACGATCATGATCAAATTTAGTTCTTACACGGTCGGTGCTATTGACTAAATTAGCATCCAATTTCTATTGTCCCCTACAGAAGTTAGATCTAGATAACAATCAAATTTCTTTCTGATATAAATATGTGACTTGTGACTAAAGAAAGCATAAAAATACGGAACCAAAAAGAACCTTGTTGTATTTCTGGCCATTAGTACTGAAAGGAAATATGTTTGGTCATTGCTTTTGAGGATGACAACTTGTCATTTGAACGTAGATACAAGAGGGTGACTCGGGTATCACCCGGGAGTCTTTCCACTCAACAATTGCAAAAACCCCGATAATGAGAGAATGGATTTCCCATGGGAATATGTCTCATTGTTAAGATCTCTTGGGAACGACGGCAAGAAGTAGCGTTTTAGTCCAATTTGAATTTGAAATCATTGTTCCCTGAAGATGGCGACCTGACGAGGCTGCGAGCAGCGAAATATATAGTGTAAGCCACCTTTTTACCATTTACCTTTTTACAAAATTTTATGATATAAACAGATTTTTAACATATTTAATCCGAGGTACGTTAAAAAGAACCAAAAGACGGGAAACATGTCATCTACAAATCGAGCTATCATATTCACATGGAAAGTGCGCAATATAAATGGAATATCATTATTATCATTATCACTTAACAAAAAATTATTCCCATCAGTGTCGGAGCCTAGTTGTAGATATGGACAATATCCGTCACTATACTTCCCTCCACTGACTTCGGGAAATAATTGATAACTAACATTACCAAAGTTCCATCCGGAATATGTATACTGAGTTGCAGAACTCTTAACCGCCCACCCGACCCAAGCTAACAAAAGTCGTCTCCTCAGTAAGGTATAACGTGTTGATGCCGCCCAGTTATAAATATTGGTGCTTACTTCTCGATGGACTTGAGTTTATTGACCGGCTCCGACCTTCTTCTCATTCCGTGCTGCTTCAACAGCTCCCCCTCTTTGGGTTTGACCAGCATCACAGGGTACTTGTGAAGACGCCTTATCAAGCCTTTCACCATCCCAAACTGGATCAAACGCCTGGGAAAAACCAAGGATATCTATATCTCAAGCTTTTGGCGCAGAAATATGGCCAAATGATATATATAAAATTAAAAAAAAACAATTTGAAGAAAATATTATATTGAATGACATTTACTACACTTCCGGGAAATAACAGTAACTTTACTGCAATATTTACAGAGATCTCGTTGGAAGTCAAAAATTCCACATGCATAAAGTCATATTTCAAACCCTGATATTTCTAACAATCGACTGATCATGATTCATAGTATAGACCTCCTTTTATAAAACAAACCGCCACACGTCAAATGAATACTGCATTGGACAAAACTATAGTATTCAGAAAAAATGTAAAACATAATCCTTATGGTCATCAGCAAGTAATTCGGTTGCTTTTTTTGTTCTTAGTGCAAACTGCGTATGACTCTGGTGTCTTAAATACAAATGTATAGATGTGAAAATATCTAGACTAGTATAATATTGATTTTACGGACGGAGAACAGTGGATCATTTCTAAAATTTAAAGATGCAACTAAGAGAGTGTCCAAATCGTGGCTCGCTGAAAGCATCTTCAATAGCATAAGAAGAAAAATTGCAATCTTGAACTCTGTTTTCCAAAGAAACAATGTGCTCTCTCAACTACGGAATCTTTTCCTTAATGTCGGGTTATATAACGGAGAATTCGAACCGGCTGCGTTAAACATGTGAACACATCCACCTCCAACTCAAATGCTCAAATGGTAACTGAAGGATTTACCCTGGAATTAAAAAACGCGACGCTGAACTTTACAACGGATAAAGCTCTTCGCCTGACCAGTTCGAAATTTGCAGATTTTTTAAAACTACCAGAATTCCACAATGTTCCATGCAAACTTAATATTTGTATGTTTGGTAAGAATTCAGAAAGCCTTTCTCTTGATGATACTTGTTGAAATGAGTCATCGTCTACACTGCTGAAGAATTGAATAACGTTTTCTACCGAACGAATCTCGCCAGCAAGTTGGGAGCCAAAACTAAATATTGATCACAGATCCATCCATCCCTATATATTATTCTCGACAGAGTTTCTATTAAAAATGTTTTGGTAAGGTATTTGTCTTGGATGTTACGTCAAATGGAAACATTAAAACTCAAGTTACAACCTCTTTCAGTTACAGCAGCTTACAGCGATAAAAACCTGAAGGATCACCTCAACTTGGTAACTGAAGCATTTACCCTGGAATTCTCAAATATGACGCTGAACTTTACATCGGATAAAGCTCTTCGCCTGACCAGTTCGAAATTTGCAGATTTTTGAAAACTACCTGAATTCCACAATGTTCCATGCAAACTTAATATTTGCATGTTTGGTAAGAATTAAGAAAGCCTTTCTCTTGATGTTACTTGTTGGAATGACTCATCATCTATGCTGCCGTTTTCTACGGAACGAATCTCTCCAGCAAAATGGGAACAGTAATTGAAATACAAGTCCGGCCCAAGTTCAGTATCGATCACAGAATCCATACATCCTATATATTCTTCTCGACAGAGTTTCTATTAAAAATGTTTTGGTAGGGTACTTGTCTTGGATGTTACGTCAAATGCAAACACTTAAACTCAAGCTACAAGGCCTTTCATTTACAGTCATAAAATCCTAAAGGGTCACTTCAACCTGGTTTCAACGAAACACATTTCACTCTTCTACAATAGATAGTAATTAGAAATTGTTATCCTTGGATTTTTTACGTATAATCATCTGCCGCAAGTTTTTTTTCTCTGTATAACTTTGTGTACTACAAATTATTTTCGAACTTCTTCCATTCTCCCTTTCCCAACACAAAATCAAATGGTTGGACTCTTATTCTCTCTACCATGGATACAATACAATATATCACAAAACAAAACAACGCAACGCAACACGACAAGACAAAACACTGTGCAATGGCCGGAATACAATGTAATAAGCTTTATTTATCGTGAACAATACACTTAGTTGCTGCTCACGAGCGTTTCAAGTCTTGCAAGACTGAGCGGTCGATCTCAACACATGGCGATGGCGGAATGACGCAGTTGTTTTTAGCGTTGGAAAAATTTCGTCCTTGTAAGATTAGTAAGAACACAACAAATGAATTGTATTGTCTTTCGGTTCTTACGCAGGCCAGTAAATATATCATTGGACCAAGTAACACAACAAATGAATTGTATTGTCTTTCGGTTCTTACGCAGGCCATCCAGAAAAGATATCATTGGATCAAGTAACACAACAAATGAAGTGTATTGTCTTTCGGTTCTTACGCAGGCCATCCAGAAAAGATATCATTGGAACAAGTATTGGCTCGCAGCACTTTCATTACCAATGGTAACTGCTAGTTTAAAGCTTTATTTTTAGTCTCTTAAACAAATACTTAGTAAAAATTCCAAGATATTCTATACATTGTCAATATATCTAAGTATGTGTACAAATTTAAAGTTCCGCTTTCTATACTTTCTGTCGCTTGCACTCAACAGGGAAGTAGTCTAGAAGATAATTTACGGTTTCTTTCTATGTTATCTTCAGTTCTTGAACTGAAAACATTACTGGTGCTAAAGTACCCATCTCACCATAAAAAGCCGGGGCCGAATCGGCTTGACATCTATTTATAACAGTCGCAGTTCCATTGTCTGGCTTTATTACCCCCCAGACATTTCGATTAACTTGCAGCCTACTGATTGGTCGATATTATTAGAACAGCCCCGAGGCCCCTCCTCTTATAGGGCGACATTTACTTTAACTTGGCAAGTCGATGTTTATCGAGATTTTGTGTAGTTCGTCGTGTCTTTCGTCTGTGTCTGGCACCGTTAGACATTATTACAAATTCCTAACGTCGACATCTGTCAACATACAATAGGAAAAATGCGAAAGGAATTTGAGGGCACTTACATCCTCATTTGTCTTGTATATGGAGCTAAAGAAGACTGCAGAACACCTTAATATGTTTGTTGATTACTTGTTCAAAAGGAATTAGCGCCGGGCTCCATTCACGCTCTGAGGACTATATTTACTGCACTACTGATTGCCTACTGTATGTTTTCAAAAGTCAATGTTTCTGAAATAGCTACGTAATTATTATTAGTTCATACACTCTAGATCTGTCTATTTGCCGATCTTTCTTGTCTTTCTTTCTGTTTGTTTGTGTTTGTTTGTTTGTGTGTGTGTGTGTGTGTGTATGTGTTGGCGGTCCGTCTGTGTGTGTGTGCGTGTGTCTGCCGGTCGGTCGGTATGTCTCTCTGACCTCCTGTCTGTCTGCCAGACTGTTCATTAGATATTGCAAATTATTGCTCCAGCTTCATGATAAGACTACCCATTCAACTGATTACTTGCTTCCTATCTCCATAAAACTTTTCATTTACACAAAAGTAATAAATTTCCGCCGAACGCAGCGGCTCCCAACGTCATAGCAGTTATTTCTTAAATACAGAATTCTATACAAAGTTGAAAATATTCTCGGTGACCATTCTATTAAAATAAATACATTGCACTCAAACCATGTCCTTCAATTTCATTGTAACCCACTGCAGTGGAATATTAAGCTACGATAATGAGTAGCATGAACTCTAGTTCAACATTACTTCCATTCAATTGATATATAAACTGTTTGGGCTCTTTGCTTTAAATGGTCTGATGCCATGGAAACAATTACTGCAATCTGCCAATTAATGACACGCCTGTCGAATACTTAACTGTCTTAATAAAGTCAGAAAAGCGACTACCAAGTGTGCTAGTGTGTAAAGTGGGGATATAGCTTAGGGTGGGATGGGTGGGGGCA
>JANVCH010070954.1:0-10136 GCA_025505405.1 Epizoanthus rinbou | reverse complement strand
AGCTTGAAACCATTCCGATGCAACGCCATCAATCAAGAGGTATAAGCCAATCACGTGCGGTATTAGCCAATTACGTCGTGAGGCGTAAATACTACTTTATATTTACGGCTCTCTCTCCGAGCAAAATGTTAACTGAATAGCGATACTAAGTTATATGTACTGTTATTTATATAATAATAATAATAATAATAATAATAATAAAACAGTATTTATAAAGTGCATATTTCATGTGATGTTCTATGCGCGTGACACACTGTTATCAGCTAAAAAGTGTATATGTCCCCCCCTCCCTAAAAAAAGTAAATTGGCGTTTATGACAGTCCGTATCAGAGATTGGTGAAAGTTGAATTTTTTGACTGAATTAATGGACAGACAGACCTGATACCAAGAAGCTGTTAATCCTAGCCGCCCTTGATGTCACTTTGCACAGAGTTCCATAATTGGATGTGCAGATGTATCCACAATGTCTATACGTTACATTTCCTATACATAGGATAGCGAGAATATAGTTCCGCACTTCGCGTAGGACGGTATTCCTCTAAACTCTCACCAGAGGGGATAATAATTATACGTTTACTTCCAGCTTGTCGAATGACGTGGTAATATTCTTATTCGAACAAACTAACTGGAGTGTACATTTCTTTCTTATATATCTATATATATATATATATATACTTCAAGAGACTGCGGGTATTACTGGAAAGCATGACTGCATCATCTTCACCCCTCATGCAATTCTTCATTTACTTCCTCTGCGATCGAAACTTTTCGGCGTTCCTCTAATGACACAGACCTTAATTTTCTTATGACTTCCTTATGCACTTTATTAGAGCAGTAGATGCCATAGACACTGCCAATGGCTAAAATGTCGTCATTCTTATAAACATACTCGGCAAAAAGATCGTTTTCCAGGGTGGTTTGTGTCTCATCCCATGCGCATCCACTTTCCATATTCAACGGCGTTCTTCCCGCGTGTTTAGTAATTTGACAAGTGCATATTACCTTAAAATGTGTAACATCCATTTTGGCAATCTTGTCTTTTATGACTTTGACTAAGTCGTGTACTTGTCTCGCGTTCTCTTTCTCATCGTATTTTACTCCCGCTAGGTTGCGTTCAAAAACGTCTCTTATAATATCATGGACTATCTCTTTGCTGAAATGTTCTGCACGAGGAGTAGAACTGGAACTACCGCCACTGGTGGCTGGGAGTGACTGGGACCGTGGACGAGGAAAATCAGCATGAGAGAGAACAGCCGAGCCAATGTCACTGTCTGCTTTCTCTATTGCGAATAGTGACCTTCTCCTCGCTTTCTTGGCAACACGCTTTGCTGCAACAACGGTCGCAATTGACATCGCGTTGCCTTCAGCTTTTCCACTAAGCGAAAGATGATCCAGTGCTGGTATCCCCAAACTTCTAGTATCCATCTTTGGAGATCGTTAACTGCACTGTTTAGTAGTTCGAATTATTCCTGGATCCCAGATTGTACCTCATGAAATATCGTAGTTCCTGTTGACGTATATACGCGAACGGTCATCAGTTTCGAAAATGCATGCCACAATTCATTACTAACTGCGGTCAAACCTGTTCAACCAGTTTTGATCGGTAAAAAACAGATGTATTAAACGCCTTTTCTTGAATTGAAACCAAAGTTTATTAACTTAAAATGGCATCATATGCACATCTACACCGCGTTTGTTATCCAAGAATTATTTTTGGGTATCTCAGACTTCTGCTTACTTCAGTCCATTGATTCGTTTATGTGTTTAATTATGTGAACATGCACTTGTTATTGTCAACTGGTTTACTAACAATCAATTTTTTCTAAGAATTCGGGTAAATCATTTAAGCCCGATCTCAACTTTCGAACATTTTGCGAGCAGTTCGAGAGGAAGCAGCAATTTGCGAGTAACCATCTTGACGATTGAAAGAGCAGTAACCACTCAATATAATACCGCTAGATACACTAGTTACAGCATGTGTACGCAAGGCTTTAATTGAACTTTCGTTAAAGTCAATAGAAATGATTTCTACATAAAAGTAATATAATAAACTACAAGGTGAATTTTTGTTGTTGTTGTGAATAAATAACGTACCTCTCCAGCTTTCATTAGTAGTGTAATGTGTGGACAGACTACTCGTAGTTTGATGGTACTTATCTAGCGATCATTCTACTCACCTATTCAGTAATCTATTGAGAAGAACAACTAATAGAAAGTTTATCAGTCGCAAACACAGCGGTCGTGAAACATAGAGTGCACTCTGTTAGGACTTGATCCAACTGTGAAAACAGCTCTTCATTCTACCTGATTTGTGAATACGTCTTTTGTTCCTTCATTGGCACCGTTACTTCAATTTACACATGTTTAGTCATACAGCCTTTTGAACCCTTTGTTGAACTAGATTTTAATTGATCTGCTGGTTGACCCAGTATCATTGTTTGTCTCCGTACACTCT
Organism: Epizoanthus rinbou; assembly: GCA_025505405.1. Taxonomy (NCBI): domain Eukaryota; kingdom Metazoa; phylum Cnidaria; class Anthozoa; order Zoantharia; family Epizoanthidae; genus Epizoanthus; species Epizoanthus rinbou. Next base: position 7,681 of record JANVCH010070954.1, on the reverse strand, counting down.
GGCTAAAATACAACATCGGAATGTTGGACGCGTGTATCTATGGAAACAGTGTCTCATAGGAAATAAGCAGGAAAACCAAAGTCCCAGTGGGATATGTTCGTATAAGGCACTTAGAAACAGAAAGCATAGCGGTGAGTGAAAACTTCATATATTTTTTCATTACTAATTACTCTCGTAACAAAACATTAAGTGAACGACTGTGTAACATACGCATGGCTTGTAAACTCAAGAAATTAAGAAGTGAATATGTTTGTTAATTACTGTCTAATAGTATCGTAATTATACGAACAGCATAAACTAATTTTGTAAATGCACGGAAGCAAATAAACATGCTAATACGACTTTTGACTTTGAAATATCAAATCAGTTACAACAAGGATGGTTTCTAATTCCACCTGCGTGTTCTTTCACGTTTCTCAACGTTTCTTTGGTTGCCTCTGAGAACTTTCATCTGTGATGTCTGTAGTGTAGTGACAACGAACAATTGATTGACAATTGATTAGTAATATTTTACTCACGTGATTAAGCCACGTGGTTATAATTGCCTAGTAGCAGGACTTGAAGATAGAGAAGACAGATGTTAAGCCTGTGGGAGCGGGAATGAGTATGTGAGAATAAAAGTAACAAGAAAACTCATATAAGTGTGCGAGTCTCAGTACACATCAATGTCTTACTGCTATGTGATGGGATTGATCAACTAAAAGTTGATATTTTATGTTTTTCACCGTGAGGGTGAAAAGAAACATGACATATCAACTTTTAGATGATCAATCCCATCATTTGGCCTACTCGCCGACGTAGAAAACCTAGTTTTTTTTAAAAACTTACTCCACCAGGTCTTACTGCTATGGTTGAGTTATTCATCCTCAGCTTTACAACACGTATTTTTCTAATCCTTTTGTTGTTTTCAATCCCAGTTGATCTCATGAATGTTCCGACAACACTATTCAAATCAGAACATCCTAGACAAACGCCAATCATGCACGATTCAGGACTCTGTACACAGCACATAATCACGACTGTGCATGTGACACGTGGGGGGAGGGGAAAGGGCAATATATTTTATTGCCCTAGCTGCTTCTCTTTACACTCTCCTGACTTATTATATTATCCCTGGCTCCTTATGGATTTGGCATAAAAGACGCCTATGGGCTTAATACCAGTGGAATACAGTGATCGGTTTATAGTCGGTAGGGTAGTACTAATATTGTTTTTGACACCTTTCCTAACCACTAGGATACAAGAGAATGAAAAAGGGTGGGGGTAGGGAGCCTCCTGAAATGTATCAGATCAAGATGAGGTTCATTTCAAATTTGCCATATATGTGATATTCGATTCAATCGTTCTAAGAAAGATATTTTTTCTTCATTTCTTCATTTCTTCATTTGAAGTTGACCTGACATGTTGCTGTAAAGAGCGACGGATATTTTGTGGATTGTACTCAATCTATACATTATTATTATAATTATTATAATTATTATTCTGAATACATTCTGCCCATTCTGCCATCTCGACCAGAATACACACAAGTGTATTCCAAGTATTTTGGAATAGGAATAGCTCCCAAAATATTCAGATTTATTCCGACTATTCTTATTCCGGAATAGTACCAAACGAACGCGCCCTTAAAATATAAAATAGCAAAAAAAAGTTTCCAATGTCCATATATATTGAACAAATAAGGATATTGACCCGAAATTTTGGATTTGAGCATTTCATAACATGGTGATTCACTGGAATGTTTTGCAGAACAGTTAAAATTGGAAAGAAAGGAAACGAAAGAAACTTCAGTATTGAATCGAAATAAGTTGCATACGTTTAAAAACTAATAAATACAGGTTGGTATAACAGTTTCTAAAAAAACTAAGTTTTCTAAGTCGGCGAGTAAACCAAGTTATGCCGGGATAAATCAGCTGAAAGTTGATGTGTTATGTTTCTCGTCGTGTGTGTGGAAGGTTTGAGCTGAAGTTCAGAGCGATAGTCCTTCGTCGGAATATGAGACAAAGGGCAAGTGCTGGAAACGACAGCTCAAACTATCCACCCTCACGGCGAAAACGGTTCATTTATCCATAATTTAGAAAATACGCGATTCGTGAATTTATCGTGGATTGTTAGCAGAAACATCGAATTTGATGTATAACATGAAAGCCGTTGGGCAACTATTGCCAACACCCCAGTCAGGTAATTGTTTTTGCTATACCATTACAAAATTATTAATAATGAAAACAGAAACAGGCAGCCCCAACTAAATATAGTGTGATATCATTAGCATGGCTCGATCTAATATATAATCATGATCAGGGAGGTTAAACTCTGACATGCTGGGTGCAAACAAAGACAAATATTTGAGAATGCCGAATTTGTCAATAGTTGGTCTAGTTCCCCCTCTGCCACTGTAGATTCCTCGATAGCTAGTGGTTAGAGCGCCTGCCATGCGATTTGGGTGTCGTGGGTTCGATTCCCGCTCGAGGCAGTTTGGGCTTTCTTCACGTGATTCTCTTCTCAACATCAGCACTTGCCAGTTTGTCTGCACCTAGCATCTCAGATGATGATCACATTCAGTTGAAAGAGCGTATATATAGTGTATTCATATTCAATATTGTCAAAAGTGTCAGATTCTCTCTTCGTATTTGCAACTGAAAGCATTAGTATAGAGACAGATTGGGCTTAGTCTTATAATTCTTGATCGGTAACGATATTGTAAAAAAAATTCGTTACGAAAATACTTCTACTTTCACTGGCAAAATAGTTTCAATTCAGAATGATTAAATTCTACATTCTACCCGTATCAACGTATTACTATGTCCTCTTGCCTCAAAATAATCATGGAACAGGCAAACGTATTGCATTTTGTTTGCTTTAAGTATTTCTCTTTTCCATTTGAATATTTAGTTAAGTAGGTCTCACTCTTCTTCTATAGATGGCATTAAAGCCAAAACAAACATATATTATCCAAATGTTCGTTTAAATAAAATTTAAAACTTCGCCGACTATTTACTAAATTAGGTGACTGTTTAATTCGCTGTTTCAGCAAAGTATCCTGGTGCATAATACATAATTATAACATTATGACAACTGAACTGTGGGAGAGTGGCCAGATGGACGTGATGAGAGTCACAAGTTTTAATTTCTTACTGGTAGTTATTAAAACAATCTCCTTTCACAGGACGTAATTACAGAAATTGTAATCCGAAATATCTCATTATAAAGTGAATATGCGGTTGGGAACAGAGAAAATATAGCCTTGTGCTTCTGATGCACTTGATTACTGCAACTGTCCATCGGACAGAATCACAAAGAAAGAGGAAATGACTAGAATTATATCTAAGTAACATTGACTTTGCATTTTCTAAATGCTTCAAATAACAAAGCATGAAAAGCAATACTGTGAGAACAGCACTGGAGAAACCGGTGTTCGCCCAAAGAAATTGAGTCCATTATACTCAGTTATTGGACATGCATGATTTATATAAACAAAACGACTTCATATCTGCTCAACCCGGGTAGATTCCGCCTTTATACCACAACAGCTTCATATATACCGAAACGGGTATACAACACTGAACATTTGAGTTGGATGAAACACCAAGCTGCAAGGTGATTAAAAAATCTCAGCACTGAATGAACTAGAAAACTGATAGAAACGATGAATGCGGGAAATAGTCTTCCTAACATTAGGAGATGTGGTAACAGTACTAGTACTGGAAGTAGCTTGGTTCCTGCGTCATACGAACACTACGGACTGAACATGGACACCGAAGATCACACCAAAGAGCTAGACTACATGTCACTATCACGGATCTTCGAACCACTGTTTTACATAACTCTTTTCCTGGGGATTGCCAGTAATCTCCTGGTATGTGTCGTCATGATGAAGAATGCAAAGCTACGAAAAAGTGTTTCAAATTTTATTGTATTAAATTTGTGCATCAGCGAGTTGATATTCAGAGCTGGCGTGACTCCTTTGTTTGTGAATCTGTCGTACAGCGCAGAGCGTAATACTAGTCAGTGCAAAGCCATTCTTTTCCTGGAGCACGTAAGCCTTGCCGCCATTTTCGCTTTCCTGGCAGGAATAGCAAGTGATCGTTGCAAGAACATATTGTACCCTCTACGAAGTCTTTCTGCAGATAGACGCGACAAGCGGAGGGTTAGAGTTGTCTGCTATGTTTGGGCCTGTGCTGCACTTTGCGGTTCTCCCCTCTTGTTTGTCACAACAAGCCTTTCTTTCATTGATCCTAACTTTTCATCCAACTATACAGGAAGTGAGTACTTTATATGTAGAGTGGAGCAAAGCTATTCGGGACAGCTCGCTCTGACCCTCTCTAACCTTGTCGCTTTTATAATTCCACTTGTTATCATGGTTGTCGCATATAGTAAGATTGTGCACTTTCTAAGGAAACAAACATTTCACAAGACACTTCGAATCACAGTTCCTCGTAACGAGAGAAAGGCAATTCTGATGACCTTTACTATCATCTCCACCTTTGTTTTCTGCTGGGGTCCAAAGTTATCGGTAGAGGTACTGGAAGTGTACGGTGCGATCGACGTCCAGGACGCCGAGTTTGCGGTGATCTGCGCCTTGTTTATTGTGAATCTACTTCATTTCTCGAGTTCATTGGCGCATGCCATGATATACGCATTTTTCAATTCGAGTTTCAGAATTGAGCTATATGGAATGGTATGCCTGATAATGGGACATAGGTCAAAGAAAAAGCCTCGATTTCTTAACCCTAAGACTGTTCAACAAGAAAATGGAAGACAGCGAGGAGGAGACGACACAGCAAAATGATTTTGATATACGGTGCACTTCTTGGGAAATCCAGGATTGGATTAATGGTCGCGATTAAACTTGTTCTTTATGATAAAAGAAACGAAAAATCCAACAGTGGATACTTTTGTCTTGACAAACACTGAATTCTTCTAATAATCTGTAACTTTCTGTTCGTTTCTAGTTAATTTTTTCTTTTTTTGGGGGGGGAAATGGCTCTGAAACATATTTTGGTCGCTCATGATAACGAGATATAACAAACTTTTATCCAAACCATAAAGAAAAACACGATTCACTGAACTCATGATAACGAGATATAACAAACTTTTATCCAAACCATAAAGAAAAACACGATTCACTGAAAAACGTATGAATTCGGATTTTGTCATATCTCGTGAGTCTGATCTGAGTGCGAATTTAATGGTTTAATAATAATATTTGGATTCATAACAATCCATTTCGGGATTTTCCCCCCAAAATACACATCCGTACTTTGAGTATACTACTGTTCTTGATCTTGGCATCACACTTAGTACATTTGGAGAGGTGTGTACTAGTAGTCTGATTAATACTGAATCGTTATACCTGTAGCCTGACGTCAGACGCTAATTTTCCTTTGCAGCGAGAAAGGATCTCTCACGCGGTTTTTACACAACAATATCAAAAGTACAAATTACTAATTATAACAACTGTTCATTGCCTGAAACAACCTGTTTCGGTAGCCGCCAACGTGAGCTAATGACTAGATATTCGGCATACTTGCAAGTAATGTATAAGTCAATTCTAAAAGTGCCCGCGCAGACTCCCGGCCCTTTGAGATTTTTGAAATGTCTTGCCAAATTCCCAAATTTTATTTTCTCTAGACCAGAGTTCAAATTTAACACAAGGTTAAATTCGTTTGATTGAAGGTCAATTACCATCACTATAATTCAGGGTTATTAAATTTGTGACAGACACTTTATTCCGGGACAAATATCGATAAACCTTTCAGCACTCGCGATTTTCAGAAATAGAATGACGAACGAATTAGTTTTTTGTTGAGTTGATTTTGTGGGTGGAAGGAAATGAAAATAAAATCTAAACAAGGAATGATATAAGAAGAGTATATCTATGAAAAATGCTACTTTGCAGCTTAAGACATGTTTTTCTACCCCACTACCCACCAAGGGTGATCTCATATTTTGCTTTGTTCTGTGTCAGTGATGTGAGGAACTGATCATGTTGCAGTAACTCTCTGTCTGTATTTACTTATTTATTTACCTATACAGCCTACCCTTCAAACAGAAGATTTATGGCTGGGGTCAGCGGAAAAAAAACAAAAAAACAAAAAAACAAAAAACAAAAAAAACAAAAAAAAACAAAAACAAAAACAAAAACAAAAAAAAACAAAAAAACCAAAAATATCAAAAAAAAGCCAGATACCAATGGAATTGAAGGCTATAACTAGTACTGAGTACATGTACAATGTACATGTAACTATGTGATTCACAATTGAGGTTCGTTATTGCATAAAATCTATGCATACAAGTATTTCTGTCAGTGACTCTACAATCATGTAAATTTCAAATTTTCTGAGGAGCATGCCTGTATATATAGCCCCCGGGAGCTTGTACCTTTGGCACTCATTCAGTTAATATTAATATAAACTACACTGCAGCATCCCCTCAAATATTTTTGCTCCACAGGGCCCTGATAATTAATTTTATAAATAGAATGTTGTATATTGCTACAAAGAGTATAATATTTATTATCTGGTCTCCTTTCAGATCAGTATACAGTATAAATAATTATATGTCGTATATTTGTATATAATATTTATATTAATAGTAAATCCAATTGTAAGGTATAATGTCAATTCAATAAATATATTTTAAATATTGTTGTTGTGTCTTAGGTTTGGGAGATATGGCATTTTCTGTGCCTGCATACCTTCATGGACTAGCCAGCTGTCTTACCCAAGCAGTGTACCTGACATATGTTCAGAAAACTGGGGTGGAGTCTGGACTCTCGGCACTGTCAGTTGTACATCTTAGTAGTATAAACTGCTTGCCATTCCTAGCTCTTTATACAGTGTTTACATCTGAAATCCAGGATGTTTTCAAATATCCAAGATTATATGACATACATTTTTTGGTAAGTTTTAAATTAATAGCCTAGCTTTCTCGATCTTTTTCATACTGGAAACATATAACTCAGAACCATATTGTATGTATATATTATATTATTAATAATACAATGTATTAAATGAAACAAAACCAACAAGTGCCAAAGGTAATAATAGATATGCTCGTACAATATAATATGTACAAAATATACAGGAATCTGTGTACATTAAAGTTCAGGATCTCGTAAATGGCATTTGCCGCAACATTTTGAGGGACTCATTTATTGATCAAAATACAATTGTATACATGTCCAATCACATATCCATGTACGTGTGTGTGAATGACACATTATTTCCTTTTCTTGTTTGTCAAATTTTTGCGTAGTCATAGTATGCTGACTACAGTGTTTGGGATTTTAACTCAGTCCGCTGATAATAAATTTTATTATGTGTTACTTGCATGAAAATTCGATTATCAAGACAAATTTAACATTAACAAAGTTGAATGCAAGGAAACTGAGAAGCCTGCTGAGAAAGTAGAAACTTATTTATTACGAATTGTACCTAAAAATGTTTCCTCCGCCCATTTTGATTTGCAACTTGTAAAAACAACTACAGTAGCTACCACAAGCCACCGCTGTTGCTCTATATTTGCCAGTCTTGATTCTTGTTGTAATAAATGTGTGCCATACATGTACATGTAAATAAAGGGTTTTGCTAAAACACGGAATGACGGAAACGGACACGGAATGACGGAATAACGACACGGAATACTAAAACACGGAATTAAAAAAATATAATATAAAGGA
>JANVCH010070943.1:0-10136 GCA_025505405.1 Epizoanthus rinbou | reverse complement strand
AATGGTCCGTCCCTTATCGGTAACTTAAGTTTAATCAAAATTGGCTTATGCATTCTAGGTTTAAAATATTACTTTTTTGATGAGAAATGGCACTGAACCATATGCTTCCTGGAAAATATTATGGCCTACTTGAAGTAAAGATGCTCTAATTGCAAACATTTTTTATGTGGTTTTTATTTGAAACTACAGAATTATGTTGACACACATTTCATCTCACCTAAAGTAAAAGAAAAATGGCTGTCAAGAAATTATATTCCACTGCAAAGCATTCTGGATACAAATAAAAGTTTATAAAAAAACTTTTCACTATTAATTAAAAACTAACTGCCGGTAAAATCACTATCTACATTGACCTGATGATACATAAAAGATAGATCTGGTACCAATAAATTGTTTGTATTTATTCGTCTTTGAGATAGTTAATAGTATCTTCCAAGACTTGTTACTTTACCAAAGAAGACATGTATTATATTCTACGATACTGTAGTTATATTCGTGTATTTTGACCCATCCTGAAGAATTAAATAGGTTCTGTCGAATGCAAAGAAGGAATATTTAAATAAAGATCTATCTATCTATCATCTAATTGAGAAACGGCCTTGAGGTAGGCCGCAAGGGCTGCTATGTTCCCTTAAATTGCTATGTCACATGTATGTCGGTTATTGAAAGCTGGTTATTATGCCGATAACCGATTTTAGGTATGTTCTTAAGAGTTGGCTTTTTAGCCCCCTGAATAAAAACACTGGTAAAATTTCAGAAGAATTATTTTCCTTGAACCAATAAAAGTAGTGAAAAACGTTAATCAGGATAAATGTATATTCACAAATGTTAGCTTTTCAGCAGTCGCTTGTGGAGTCAATGGCTGCTAACTACCCTTTTTTCATAGACCCATGTATGTCTATAGTTTTTGGTTTCTTGTACGGCGATCGCATTCAGTTTTGTCCTCAATAACTTTGTTGGTTCAAAACAGAAACTTGTACTTCCTCTGACGAGATCTCTCTAAAAATGTTTGCAACCATTGACACAACAAAAACGACAAAAATAGTTTATTTGGGTTCGAACAGAAACTTTCGTGAAAAATTTCAAAACCAACAAAAACTTCAAAATTCGTTTTAATCAATGTTTGTCCTTAAAGTTGGATTTTGAGGGAATCGGTTTTGGCAATGAAGAAAGGCGTTTGTTGTTTTGATGGGTTGTGAAGAAAATACCTAGAAAATACCTAGAACATGAAAATTGTTAATACGAAAGTTGTGAGCTTTTTTTTTCTTGAAATGAAAAATATAGACCTGGTACCGAGAAATTGTTGGTATGTATTGAGATAGTTAATAGTATCTTCCAAGAATTGTTACGTTGCATGTATTATATTCTACGATACTGTAGTTATATTCGTGCATTTTGACCCATCCTCAAGAATTAACTAGGGCCTCCATCAAAACAACTAATCCGGCTGCATACTCAATAATATTCTAATTCGATTTTAACTTACATAAATTGCGCCATCGCCAGGGAGGGGAGAAGGTGTATATATTCTCCCCAAAATGTGACGCTTTAATGGCGATGTTTATGAGCACAATATATACATAAAATGGCAGTAAAATAAATGTTTCTACTCCCTTACAATACTGTCTTGTAAAATAAATCATATATGATATCATAGTTGTTAGAAGTACCTGGTTATGAAGCTTTCCAAAGTTCAAAAGCGATGAATAAAACTGCTTTGTTTTAGGTTGAACGAACCGTGACAGTGCACATTGTTTTGTTTTACGTGTGAGTCCAAATGTTTCTATTGGTTTGTAGTTCATTTATATTTCAAAACCTTTTGTGTTTTGTGCACTCTCAAGGCCAGCAAACAAAGGATATATACAACAAAAACATATAACAAAGAACTAGCCGACTTTCATAACCAGTTCCCTCCAATAACTATGATGATATACACGCTTTTTTTTATAAGAACAACTTATGAGGCTCAGATCGCCCAAAATTTAAGAACACTTTAAGAACAATCTATGATTTGCTGGAAAATGTTCTTGTTTCGCTACAGTTTAGTGTCTTGTACATCTTCCTGCTCGTCATCGCTTTCAATCATAGAATTCACGTAGGCAATCGCCCCAGTCTTGTGTCCCTTCATCACGGCCAGACGTGCGGCCCCCTTGGGGACCCTGCTGGGGATAACACTTCTTCCATTCTCTGTACTTTGAGCAAAGTGAATAGACTTTCTATCCTCATCCGGGGAATCCAGGATAAGGTTTGAAGTCGAGGCTGTCGGTGAACTATTACCAAGGGATCTAGCAAACAACGACATTGATTCCAACCTGCTCCTGGCGGAAGAGCAATTCGATAGCTGTCTCCTGTCATCAGATTTTAGGTTATAATGTTTCAGTGATCGGTGATCGATTTGCTTCGAATTCGAATTGCTTACTTCATTTAACTGGATCCGAGTCAGATCTGTAGCTGAAAGAGGAGTTTGTAAGAAATCAATTCCTGCTGAAACACCGTTGAAGTCATGATCACGTGTCGCTATATTACTGCGCGGGCGCGCCGTTCCGTTACCGTTAAGTTGCAATAAACACATCGACCTCACGGACCCGCGGTAGCTCACATTATCCCGCGTGTTATGCCGCCCATCTTCGACTCTGTACGACTGGTCGCTAACAATCGAGTCCTTCATGTGCGATCGACAACCGCAAAATATAAACTTGATGTACTTAACATAGCCCCGGCGGAATCTCTGAGTTAAAGTGCCGTACACGATTGGGTTTAAACTGCTGTGAAGAAATATCATGGCTTCCGAGAACTCCCAAAATAGCACCTTCAAATGTTTTTGCTCTTCCTTGCCAAAATCCATGATCATCCAAGCAATTTGGTTTGGCAACATACACACGGCAAACAGGAACACAATTGCTGCTAAAGTCTTAATGATTTGTATGTTCTCGGTCTTGGCTTGAAGGCGGACTAATTGACCTCTGTGATTGACGGAGGTACGGGGGACCCTCGCGTGAGTTATGTGAACTGCAATGCGTATGTATGCAATTACGATGATGGACAGCGGTATCGCATACTGCAGCACAAACAGGGCCGCGGTGTAGGCGCGCCTGTGGTTGTTCGTTGGCCAATTCTCGTTGCATAATGTCTCATTCGATGGCTCTGCTACAAGAATCAGGGGTAAGATGGATATAATAGAAGCAATCCACACGCAGATTAGAAGAATGATAATATTTCTGGGGTTAGTTCGTGTCCTAAATGGCAGCAGAATCGCGCGACATCTCTCGAGCGCCATACACGTCATCGTGAAGATACTAACAAACAAGCTGATAGACATGAGCGGCCATATCGCCTTGCAATAAAACACATTTCGCTGGATTTGTTCAAACAACTCATACAAGAATGTTGGGTGAGTCAACAAAATAAAAATGAGATCCGATGCTGCAAGGTTGAAGATGAAATAATCGTTGATTGTCCTTCTTTTCTTGTCTCTCAGGATTGCAATGACAAGAATATTTCCAATTGTACCAACCAACAGAAAGAGGCTGTACATAACTACTTTGATAATTTTAGTTGTCTCGCTTGGAGCGGTTGAAGCATCTGAACTGTTCGAGTTTACTGTAGTAGTATGATTCATTCTAACACAAACGTAGAGCTCACATATATTGCAATGTACTGTCAAGCAATTATTGCTGACTCCTCAGTGCTTTCCGGTTGCTTTTCTCTTGCGATCAGTGTAGGTGACTCCAAAAGTAGCACAGCCTCACAATTCGTTGTAACAAAGCTTGTTATAGCTATCTTATAGTATAACTCATTGCTGAGTGAAACTGCATCTTGTATTCTCTTCCATTTTACCTGTCTTGAATGAGTATAACGCTCTTTATATTTTACAAAGCCACTTTGTTGACAAAATCCCACTATTTCTTTTCCACCAAAAAATACAGTAGTAAATTCAATAACTTCTGCGAGGATGTGCGTTTCCCTGCCTCATGTTTAGTGGTAGCGCTTGAGTGATGAACTATCTGAATTCAGTTTCTCCTGCGGTGAAGCAATCGAGACGTAGATTTCCACCTATAGGGGAAAAATACACGAGATTATTGAGCAGATGTTTGTGGTAACTGATAATTAAAAAATGACGAAAACGGACAATGTACCACGGAAATCAAAATGTATAAAATGAAGTGAAATGATGAGACTAAAATCAAGGACAATCCAAAAATATTAAAATTTATTTAGCTGCATATAATATAAATGTCGTACAAATAAGAATATGCAAAACCGTGCGTTTTTGACTAGCCTTTGCTTTCAAATCCTGAAATCCAAATTACTAGATATTAATTTAATGATATATTCTATTACATCATTTGCATAGCAAAATTTGTTTATTTGTCAATTAATTAGGGCTTTTGTAAGCTAATTTCATGCTGTGGTCTACTCTGTTCTATTTGCAAGAGAAACTACCGCACGAAAGCAAACTCGGAACAAATAGCGGTGACTCTGTACCAATGATAGCAAAGTAAGAGATACTAATGCATTTTTAAATGCATTAAATTAAGCACTTGAAAGAAAAGTAATAGTATTAGAAAGAAATGTCCACGACTGAACTGAGCTGCTAAAATAAACGTGTTGTAATTATAGTTCCAATGTGGTTTTTCATGATCAAAAGCTTAGAGAAATGAATATACGTCTGGCGCGGATCCTTCAAAAAGATTTACCGGGTTTCCAAAATGTAATGGCAATGATGTCATAAGACGATGTTTTCTGTACCTTTGAGACCCTAAACCAGCTAGGCTGGATTACAATGCTAAGTCATTTGCTAGTAAGCTTTCCCTGGTAATAGTAATAATAATAATAATAATAATAATAATAACAACAATAGTAATAAAAATAATAATAACTAAATAGTTGTCATCATAATGTAGACACTGTATTAAAGAGCATCGAGACTATGTTGAATGCTCAAAAAAAAATTTACTATTATTTATTATTACTATTCTTCTTCTTCTTCTTCTTCTTCTTCTTCTTCTTCTTCTTCTTCTTCTTCTTCTTCTTCTTCTTATTATTATTATTATTATAGTACTAGATTGCTAAAGTAAGTAATTTTAAATTTTATCTTGTAAGCAGCTCCTTTGAACTTTCGGAACAGGCGATATATAAATATCTTATTGTTATTATTGTGTATAGAGGTCGGTGCGCCAAACGACGACGGCAACGCCTTTGTCGGCCGGTTTGATGACGATGTCTTTGCGGTTTATAAGATTTTTGGTGCAAGACATTCTTGTTTTATCTGTTTAACCCTTTTCAAATTTCCGAGAATTGATATCTCGGATTCTGAAGGTTGCAAGTTTTCGGGAATTATGACAACGTTTTAGTGGGTTTCTGCTGGTTTATCTTCGGTAGGTTGATGGCCGGTGAGTTGGTACAGTTTAGTGTTTTTTTGGTCTTTTGGAAGCTGAAATAGTTTCGGGTTGAGTTCGTGACTTTTTAGTCTAATACAGTTAACTAGAACTGGAGGGCAGTTGTTTTTAAGTTCGGAACGGCAGCTGATAATGTTTTGGTCGAGTTCTTGGCCGCTTTTGGATGATATTGCTCACTGAGGGGCTCTCGTTAGGTTTCTCGAAAAAGTAGTGTATAGATTTGACCGACATCTTTGAGATATCTCAATTCCTCCGACTTCGCCGGCTATGGAATTAACTCAAATTTCCCGAAATGCGTCAATTTTTCACCGACCGCGGTTATCCAGATTCTGTCGTTACTAGCTAGTGCACTTAATCAAACCCAAAACATCAGGAGCAGAGACACAACTCTAAAAGCTTCCGATCGAAGATCGAATTCCATTTACGCTAATTTACCATCCAAACAACGTTGCAGTTAAAAGCACTCTCGTCTGATCTAGCACCGGCATATGTCAACTGTTCACGCAAACGCTGTAATACCTGTCCGTTTATCAAAACCATTCACTCAATTTCAGGAACTAAAGAAACTCTCAAAATTAAGGATAATTTTAACTGCACTTCTTCCAATCTTATTTATTACATCACATGTGTCCTTTGCAACAAATTTTACATTGGAGAAACAGGACGCAGACAAGGAGGTCGATTTCGCGAACACTACTGGTTGTTCGAAACAACAATAGAACCCTTGCAAACCAGTAGCTAATTAAGACATTTGAATCTTCCTGGTCACTCATCCGATCATGCAACGGTTTGTGGCAATTCCTTACATCATGGTAGCCATGACTCTCGTAAACGCAATGAAGAAAACATCCTTTTGAACTAGGCACTCCAGCACCTAACTAAATATATAGAATCAACGAACCGCTTCTCATTACGGCATAATTACCTTAACTAAACCAGTTTTGTACCCTATCACATCTCATTATTGTAACCTATGGCGTAACACCGATTTTCAATCTGCAACATTATCCCAACTCTCTATAAATCCCAACTTTATAATTAATTCCTTTTTTGCTCTGACGAATGGCTAGCGTTCGAAGCGTCCTCTCAAACCTTCCGCCCTCACGGTGGAAAACACAAAACATCAACTTTCAGTTGATTTATTAATCATCAATCACTCTGGTTTGCTTCCGTTTGTTTTAGTCTCAACAAAACGTAAAGGAGACCCATCCTCGGGTCCGTCTGCCATTGTATGAATGGGTGTTTTTATATATCCCCTCCCCCCCACTTTGTACGGCAGACGGTGTGAAAGTATATGATGGTTGTATTAAATCCGCATGGTTTTAAGCCAGCTGCATACATAACATTTATTAGGAAGACTGGTTGGGAGAACACGCGCTTCATCACGCTGATATTGTTGATGATCAGCTACTATCTTCTCTTATCATGCTGCCTACTCTTGTTATAATATCATAAAGAGAACCTAGCAACTGATCATCAGCATACAAAGAAGTGACAGAGCAGATGGACTTACGTGAAGCTTGGCTCCAACCTACTGCGACCATTAGGAGGAGGACGAGGAGGAAACGCTGTACCATTGCGGTTATGATACTGGTCCTGCAACCGGAAAGCAGTTATTTAGCAGTTATTACCCGCAGCTTATTAAACTCTGTGAAGTCGGCAAGATCTCGCCACTCAGCGAAACTCGAGGAACATCTTTTAAAATTTTCGTAACTTTCGCCTCATCCAAATATATCTGTGTTGTTTTCGTGTGTTCACATGTACAATAGTTAACTTGGATATGTTCTGTTTTGCTATCCTCCTCAAGGTTTTTTAAAGGACTTTTAAGGTATTTAAACAATAAGATCATATTAAAGGCTCGTCAGCAGCGGAGGTCACAGCCATGCTGTTTTTTAATGACAAAAACCAATTAAAATATTACAAGAGTAAAGTAAAATTAGGAAAACTGATAACAAGGAATTCCCTGATGAGAAAGTCTGAAGATGTTAATGTGTAACTGTATGTCCCATCCCCCAAGACGTCGTGCGTGAAACAGGAACTTAATAGCGTCAAAAGGCCTTATTTTAGAAATAGAAATCCAGTATTAGTTTCAATTTGTTTTTCATGCAATACTCAAAATGCCAGGATATAGTTTTTCTATTGTGAGCCCACATTGTTGCTGTCAAGCGACATTCTTGTCAATCGAACTGCAAGCAAATTCTTCCATCACTACTCCTCAGAATCATAGGTCAGATAAGTGAGTGCATCGTCGACCAGCCGCTTGGTTTACGGGTTAACGTTTGACGTTGTAACGCGGACCAGCCAAACAAAGATATAACCAGTCAGCCTATAAGTAGATATGTTACAAACAGCGAAATTATAAATGGTTTTGAGGCGATTTTTCAAGTCCTTGACTTTGTGTTTCAATTAAAAAACCCAGCTGTTGTTTAATTGCAAAAATATTTTTCCTTTTTCAACTGCCAAGAATTTGAATCAATGAGATTTTGCACA
Organism: Epizoanthus rinbou; assembly: GCA_025505405.1. Classification (NCBI taxonomy): domain Eukaryota; kingdom Metazoa; phylum Cnidaria; class Anthozoa; order Zoantharia; family Epizoanthidae; genus Epizoanthus; species Epizoanthus rinbou. The sequence goes on along the minus strand of JANVCH010070943.1, from coordinate 2,247 downwards.
GGGTTCATATACAATCTGTAAGTAAAAGGGACATAGATACGAAGAGGTACTGATCAGAAGAGAAATCGCTTTGTTGACACTTAAAATAGGCTTTGTTATTCAACTTCGTTTACAAAACAACATTTTAACTATAATAATAAACCCCGCATACTCAGTCAGTCCTACCACGTTTGCAGCTTTGTACATGTTTAACTTCCCGTTATTTTAAACGCCCCCGTTATATAATTCCTAGCGATAAAAAGGTAATCCAAACTCACTAGAATCAATCGCACAATACAGTAATATATCGGAAAGCAGGGTGTTTACCTTAAAACTGTTCAGCTCTTGCTGTCCACAGAGGGTGTTTGAGAGAAACCTTTTCCAATGACTGCTATCCTGTACTGATATCACTGTTATTAAAATATTGACAAATTCAATTGTTCTTATTTGCTGATCATTTATTAATGACAAAATAATCCGATAACAGGTTCTCGGTGAACATTTCGTCAACCTGTTCGATTCTGAGATTGAGAGTGGTTGGCTTGGAGATACAAACAATCCTAACACTTTATCATTAAAACGATTTGTAACAGCGACAGTCCATTCCACTTCACAATATAGGCCAATATTTATGATATTGGACCGTTTGCGCAGTCAATATTATATAATCAAGTTCAGAGTAACTAAGACCCTCAGTCTTAAATCAGTCCGAGTAAAATAAGTTTGTGCGATTCTCATTCTTTACTTTTTCAAATTGAAGCACACGTTTTATTCACATGATCGAAGCTATATAAAGTTCTTGTTGGAACATAGATCTGAAGTCTAGCTTGAGCTATTAATTTGCCAGTATTTTCTATTCTTTGCTCTTAGCTGACATCCAAGATGACCCAGGGCGGTCCTTCGGATAAGTGACAAGCAGAGAGCGCCCTGTTATTTCCCCCAAGGATCGCCCCTGGGTTCCGAGGATGACTATTTCAATATTATTACAGCCCAAACGCGGTTTCATACTTTTAGATTTAATTAGTAGGAAAAAGAGGGTGCGTTTCTTTGGCAAAATCCGAGATTGGATTCATGTTCCGCGATTGAACAAATTCCTTTTTACGCTGAAAGAAATGAAAATTCCGAAAATAGATATTTTTGTCATGACAAATAATGAAGTTATTGAGGCGGAACAGAACAACTATTGTTTGCTACAAGTAGTCCTAAAAATCCGTTTTGGGATTTTCCCAAAGAAACGCATGATTAATGTGTGTTTGGATTGATCCCTTGAATCCATCCTCGGATTTAAAGTTCGATTTTGGATTTTTGCAAAGAAACGAAACATTTTATTTAGGATTAGGAATCCGGATACATATTTTTCCCAACGCACCCCAAGATGACTTACATCCTGTTTCAAAGTACCAAAACAAACTTTGTCATCATGAATATTATGTCTTCCAAGAATTTAATTTCCACCTGCAAAGCGTTATTGTTGGATGTGGTACGACAGGATAAAACATGGTGCATTTTGGAGGCGCTGACTGTTTATATAGAACAACTGCAAACAGATTATCTCTGGAGCATTGTTTATCAACAAACGTTTCCAATTTAAACATATAAATTCTTTTCTAAAAATTAGCTGTTGCATCACTGACCAGATATGGATAGTAAGTTGGAGGAAGTAATTCCCATATGGAAAAGGGACAAGAGAGAACGGATTTAATTTATTTGTTCAGGAAGTGAGAAAGCTTAGCAATTGAGAGGTCTTCTTTAAGGTACGGCGTAGAGTCCAGGACTAGACTGATGTAATTTGTTGGCAGGATAATTAATGATTTGGGTTAGGAGATAAGTGACGGGCTGGTTCAGAGGTCTTGAACGGACCCGCTCGTCACCTACCTTCTAGCTCAAATCACCGTCCCGTCCCGAACAGACAAATCCAGGCTTTGCCTTTGTCCCTTATCCAACGCTCTCTCCATATGAGATGATGACCAACCCGATCGTGACATTTTATTTTAACTTTAAGAAAACCAGTTATATGTTTTAAACTCTTATTGGCGAAAGGTTCCAGTCTATATTTCAGATTCCTTGCGTTAATCAAATGGTGTGAGCACAGTTAGCACAGTCTGTAAGAACTCGGACTGCTATTAGCAGGAGGTTACCAGGAGGTCCCAGGTTCGATTCCCGGCCTTGGTCGAGAGTTGTATTTGTACGGCCTTCCTTCGCCACACCGTCCGTGGACAGGGACGTTAAGCCGTTGGTCCCCCAGCGGATGAAGAGCCACTCTGTGGA
>JANVCH010070932.1:0-10137 GCA_025505405.1 Epizoanthus rinbou | reverse complement strand
TGATGAGGTGGAGGGAGGGAGGGAGAAAGAACTTTTGAGCATAGAATTGTCAAAGTAAACTGAAGCCGATATTGACATTCGGAATTAAGATCTGACTTGGATTCTAATAATAGAGATTAAGCACCGCGTAAATTTTCAGGCGAAGCGCACGGAGTTGTCACAATGACTTGGAAACTTAAGTAAACAAAGTAAACAATACATTTTGGCGCATTAGCTGTTCAGTGGTTCCCGTTTTCTACTCCAGGATCGTGTCTTGACATTTGATAGCACGGAGTTTAGGTATGATGGATCATCAACCAAACAAACATGGCGGACTTATATACGGCAAAAAACACACATGTAACTGACGTTTCCCGTTTGTGGTGTATCCGCCGAGACCCGTGGAGTCAATATTAACTAACTGACAAGGTACTCAGTATTGAATGGGCGACACTTTAAAACCATTATTAATTATGAGTTAGATAAACAATGATTGGATAATTAAGACAAAGGTTTCTTAGTCGTGACGTTCAAACGTGTTTGGAATTGAAGGGTTTTGTTGATAAAAAAAAACATATCTAATTCCCACTTACCGTATGTGAGTCATCACACACCCCAAATGTTAACGGCAAATATAGTTATTTTTATTATCGCCTAAAAATCCAAGAGATGCAGGGCTGCTTCATGCCCATTTTTTCTCACAGTCATACTCGAAATTAGACTGCCTTAAAATATCAAGGACTGAGTTCTTCGCCAAATCTAGATACCATTTTTCAGAGGAGATAATACCTTTAAACGCATGCTCACTGCACGACACGACCCACAATCTCCGCAAAAATACCCAGGAAGTATGCCACATGGACAGGTTACGCCACCATCTAACCGAGTAGTTTAGGGGTCGTTTGGTGCACTTTGAAATATTTTGGTATCAATAGAACAAGTTTGAGGCGAAAGTGGATCGTGGTTGGGTATCATCGGGCATATGAAGGAAACTTACCTTACCATTCTTTTTCGCAGCTTTTTGTCATTTATATTTCCAGTTTGGAAGAATAGCAAAGATATTAAAATATCTATATTCGATTTGCAAATTACAACGGTATTCTCGAGGACTATAGATCATTTTCAATTTTATAATCTGTCAGAAGAGTATCAGTGATAAGTGGAATATATTGGTCAATTTGTAGGAATTAATGAATGGTTTAGTTTGTACCGAATGCTATTTGGGTTTGCGCTTTCACAATGACTTCGACCGTTCGCCGATAAAAATTTTAAAAAAATGTTCGAAATTATGTGGTGCTTTAGGGTATTCAGTGTCTTATGCTTTCTAAACCAGGTGTGTCTCGACATTTTATTAAATCAATAGCACTGAGTTTACGTATGATGGAGCATCAACCAAACAAAACCGCAGAACTTGTATACGGCAAATGCAAGACATGTATAGTATTACATACGCGACATTGGATAACTAATAGGTAGAAAGTGATTGGATAATTAAGACAAAGGTTTCTTTGTTGTGGCGTAAAAACGTGCTTGAAATTGAAGGGTTTTGTTGATAAAAACACTACATCTAATTCACACTCACAGTATGCGAGTCATGCCACACGCCAAACGTTAACGGCAAATTTAGTTATTATTATTGTCTAAAAATCCAAAAAATGCAGGGGGGCTTCGTGTCCCTTTTCACTAATGGTTCTACTCGAAATTAGACGGCGTTAAAAGATGATGGACTGAGTTCTTCGCCAAATCTAGATACTATTCTTCAGAGGAGATAACAGCAGTGTCCTGTTATCTGGCGTTTCGTAGTGCCTTTAAACGCCTGGTCACTCCACGATACGACCCATAATCTCCGCAAATCATGAGGAAGTACGCACATCAGTTAAGGTATATGCCACATGCACAGGTTACGCCACCTTCTAACCGGGTAGTTTAGGGGTCGTTTGGTACTCTTTAAGATATTTTGGTATCAGTAGAACAAGTTTGAGGCCAAAGTGAATCATGATTGGGTATCATCGGATCACGAAAGATATGAACCTTGTCATTCTTTTACGCAGCGTTTTGTCATTTATAATTTCAGTTTGGAAGGATAGTAAAGATAAGTATATATATTTTTGTTAAATGCCGATATATATAATTGCCAGGATGATTTACAAATTAGAAGAGTATTCGTTTAATTATATTATCATATTGTTACTTTCAGGCACTTGTTTTTTTCCCATTATACAAATCACTAGAATGCTAGTTTGGTTGCGGAACTGTTTCTTAGAATCTCGAGGGCTCTAGATCATTTTCGACTGCATTATCTGTCAGAAACTAGAGTGTCAGGGATAAGTGGAATATATTGGCCAATTAATGATTGTTTGAGTTTCTACCGAATGTTGCTGTTCATGAGAACAAATACATCTCGGAATATTAGTTCTGCCTTACTAACGTTTTGAGTCTCTCAAAACTGCTTCTATTAATCAGAACACAACAAAGAACACTGCAAACGGAAGAAGATTTTTCACGCAACCAAGATGAAAACATCAAAAACTACAAAGTCAGAGCACTGGACGACCATCCAAATACCGATCAACAACTTTAAAATGAAAACAATGAAAGAAAACTCACCTCTAGCAATAAAGTTAACAGACAAAATGCTTGTAAATCATTCAGTCAGGAAAGGCAATGTCAGCAAGATGAAAGCCGTCGGCATTTCGTAGTGTAATTGTCAATGGCACCGGCTTACTACTCGACACCTATACAAATCGACGGCAAGAAAAAACGGCTGAATGCAAGTTCCAACAAATCCACACTTGTTGAGTTCGGTTCCTATTCCTCTATTGTGAAACTTTAAAGCAACTGCCAAGTTGTGTTCAATCAAAATATAAAACGGCAAACAAACTCAGAAATAATTCCGCAGCCATCCACAACTTCGTCACTTCCGACTGTGATTTCTCAAGTTAGCTGCTCTAATAAACTTTGACGGTCTTACGACTCTTTTGTATGTAAATTTAGACAAGTTCTCCTTGTTGTGGTAAATCTGTTCAGACTGTCAGCGACTTGTTGAAACAAGTTTATAATTCACTCCTGATTTGACAAGCTACCAACAAGCAACCTCGATTTGGTTTTTGTACTTTATGCCGACAGATGTCAAAAGTGTTGCAACTCAGTTTTCATCTGTCATGTCAGATGCATCGCATTTTGTCAGTTTTCATGGACATGAAATGGTTTTCTGGTTTCCGGATAATATTCAACTGATCATAAATAAGAATTATAAACATTTGCTAACAAATGTTTTCATACTTGTTTTACCCCGCGATTTCCCTGATTCATCAGAGCCCACACCACTTAACTTGATGCTTTCTTTTCCGCGGTTTAAATTGCCGTAATTTGTTAAAAATAGTTAATTTGTCGTCGATGTTATTAAAAGACAATCAAATGGAGCCTCGTGCAATTTGGGAAAATTCACTTGTGTTTTGTCAAAATTGAGAATTTCCGCCCTCGATTAAAGTCTCGGGTAATTAATTCAATTTTGACAAAAAACGTCTGAATGTTTCCCAAATCAGTTGCACTCGGTTCCATTCGACTACCTATAAAAAGCAATTGCTGTCTAGAGGAACACGTTTTCAAAATTCATGTTTGAAATTTTGGGAACAGTGTCAGGTACTTTGGTTATCATCTATAACGAGCTATCTATAACGGGTTGTATACATAAAAAACATTGAAAACCTATAAGCAAGAAAAACAACCCTTAACGCTTTGGGTAACCAGCTCGTAAGCATGTCGGTAAACGAAAACGCGTCAGTGCTATGCTATCATAAGCCTATTACTGTGGTAACCATAACTACTTGCAAACAAAACTTTGTTAAAGACGGGAAATCTAAACTGTTACCTAAATATGGCTGATTAATTTTCACAGCACGAAACAGCATGCGGTTTCGCACTGTGTTCGCGCACTGTGATTGGTCAACTCAGGAAGTTCTGGGTCTGTAACCAAACAACAACCGACCATGCTAGCTTAGTCCGTAACTTATGAATCCACGAGGTTCATTTTTTATCCCCTTTTATTATAATACGGAGACTGAAATCTCCGACTATAAGTTATGGTACGGACCTGGTACTCGGGTAATAAGATATAAATAAACCCCGGAAACAATCAAATGAACAATTGCATACAATAATCCGCCATTTTCACAATAATGTTTTATCACAAACAGACCAACATGAGCATTTGGAACCCAAGAGCTTACACGAAAGCGGACAAGAATCTGGCCCTTCACAAGGCGGTAAGGACAGATGACAAACAAAACACAATCAATCTGTTGCAACTTGGAGCTGACGTCAATGCAATTAAGTTTGGCCGGTCACCCCTTCATCTCGCAATAAAGAATAATAATAATGAAATCGCAACTATTCTCATAGAACATGGCGCTTGTGTAACTACAGCTTCCAAGGATGGAAACAGTTCTCTTCACTTGGCTGTAATTTGGAACAGTAATAATGTTGTTGGTCTGCTATTACGGAAGGGAGCAAACACAGCTGCACGAAACAATGCCGGGAACACACCTCTTCAATTAGCTGTCATGTACAACCGGAAAGACATTGCCGATGTCCTTGTTGTCGACACAACTGCCGCTAACAATGATGGAAATACAGTTCTTCACTTGGCTGTAATGTATCATATAAAATGGATTACCTTTCAACTGACAACAAATGAAACTGGTATCAACTATGCCAACAACTACGGTTGCACTCCTATCTCTCTGGTTCTACTGCGTAACAATAATACAGCTATTGCTAGCGAGATAGAGCATGATGTCAATATTTCTGCACCAAACAAAGAAGGCAACACTCCTCTCCATCTAGCTATAAAGTGTAGTAATAATGGAGCTGTTACTAGCCTCATAGAGCATGGAGCTCATATTTCTGCACCAAACAAAGAAGGCAACACGCCTCTCCATCTGGCTATAGTGTGCAACAACAATGATGTTGTTGCTACCCTGATAGAGCATAGAGTTGAAATTTCGGCACAAAACAGTGACGGCAACACTCCTCTCCATCTAGCTATAAAGTATAGCAACAATGGAGCTGTTGCTTACCTTACACAGCACGGTGCCAATCTTTTTGCACGAAACGACGACGGAAACAACCCTCTCCATATGGCAATAGTGTGTAACAATAATGGAGCAACTGCTAGCTTGCTAGAGCATGAAGTTGATCTATCTGCTCGAAACGAAGACGGCAATAGTCCTCTCCACCTCGCGGTAAAAAAAGCTAACGAGTTCGTTGTCACGACATTGTTAGAATATGACGCCGACACGTTTGCAGTGAATAAGAATGCGCAAACTCCCCTGGACATTGCTCTAAGTATGACGAACAGTGTAATTACTAAGAGCCTGGTATACCACCAACGTAATACCGTAGACAAACACGGCAACACTATTCTTCATATGGTAGCAAGGCGGGTTTATGCAGACTATGCCTCACACCTGCAAGAGCATGGAATAAATGTCAATGCTTTGAACAAGGATAAAAAATACTCCTCTCCATCTGAGTGTTGCATCAAACAACAATGACATGACAACCTTTCTGTTAGACCATGGAGGTAATGTGGCTGCAGTAAACAAGGACGGCAACACTCCTCTTCATCTTGCGGCGGTCAACAACGCAGGTACTATAGCCGCTGAACTTATAGAAAATGGAGCCGATTTTACTGCTGTAAATAATGAAGGCAATACTGCTCTTCATCTCGCTGTTTCGTTCAACAGCTTAAAGTTTATTGATAACGTAACAAAGAAGGTTAGAGTGACCGTCAATACCGCGAATAAAGAAGGCACTTCACCTCTTCATACGGCTGTTGTGAATAATTATGAAGAGATTGTCACACAGCTGCTACAATGTGGAGCGGATGTCGTGGCAAAAGACAACAAAGGCAACACTCCGTTGCATTGTGCTGTCACCAGAAACAGAAAAGAGATCGCAGCTTACCTGTTAGAGCACGGCGCTGCTGTACATGTATTGAATAAGAATGATGATACACCTCTGCACTTGGCTGCCAAGCTGAACAGAAAGGAGATTTTGCTTAGTATACTGGAACTTAATACAACGAACGTACTTTTAAGAAATGCCAAAGACGAAACAGCATTACACGTTGCGGTTCACTACGGATTTGAGGGCGCCGTGAAGATGTTATTTGAAAATGGTGCAAATGCAAATGCCAGAGATTCGGAAGGAAACTCCCCGATTCATGTGTGGTCAAAACGTTCTCCACGTTGTACAGCAGAAAACAGTGATGTCACTAGAAATTGTGGAGAAATCTTGATTAAACATGGAGCATCAGTCAACTTAAGAAATAACAAAGATGAGACACCTCTTCATCTTGTCAACAGTCATCAAGCAGCATCTATTCTATTGGAAGCTGGAGCATGGCCTAACGCCAGAGAGATGCATCATGGACACACTCCCCTAATGAATCGAGTAGCGATGCTTCATAACTCATCACGCTTCGTGTATGAAGGCTACGATACTTACACTAACGTCACAAGCAATGGTGTTGCTAGTTGTGACAGCCCTAGGCCTGTTCCTCGTCCATCCGAATGGGAGCATATACTCGAAAAAGGACTGAATCCCTGGGAAGTCAGTCATGAAGAGGAAACAGTACTTGGAATTCTCATTGAGAATAAACTGTTTGAATTCGCTAGATCTCTGGTCAACATATTGACCAATAACTTTAAAACTGTGAACAAACCGCATACAAATGGAGAAACAGTTTTACATATAATCTGTGGGTCAGGTAAAGATGAAATGCAGGAGCTAATTGACAAGCTTTTGAAGTCGCGCGCAAGCATAAACGCCACTAACAGAGCAAAGGAGACAGCTTTGCACCTCGTCTGCAGAAAACTAATTGGCGTAACCAAAGAACAACAGGATATCACCAGTACAATGTATTATTGGACCGCCGGACGTCTTCTAGCCTTTGGTACTGACCTGACACTTCCAGACGCACATGATATGTCTTGCTTGGATATCACGCGAGATTTTCCTCAGCTTCAAGCTCTTCTCAATTGTCCTGTGGACCCGGACAGCATTCCACCACTGCTAAAATGGTCGGACCCAAAGACACAGAGCCATAGTAGAAAAGTAGCCCAGGTTGTTCGAGGTTTGAATTCAAACCAGATCGAATGGTACCACTACCACAAGGAACCAATCGGATCAGGCGCTTTTGGTCACGTGTACGCTGGAATAGACGAAAGGGACGGCAGAGAAGCTGCTGTGAAGCGTATTGACAAACTGAGATTAATAACTCCCGAAGATCGACGCGAAATTTCGAACCTAGTAAAATTACGAGAATGCGAGGAGATTGTCAAGTACATCCAGCACTTTGAGCATCAAGACTTTGTGTTTATTATTCTAGATCTAATGGAAGGAACTATTGAAGATTACCTAAGAAACATCCCCAGAAATATGACCTTGGATATGGGCCTTTGCAAAGATGTGGTAAAGGGACTTCAGTTCCTTCATCAAAACATTGTCTTACACCGAGACCTTAAGCCTGGTAACATCCTTTACAAGAACTCACCCAGAGTCTGTTTCAAGCTTGCTGACTTTGGCTTAAGTACCAAAACGGCTGTTAATGCCACATCGCAAACAACGAGTGTGATGAACACTGCTGCTGGCACAAGATGTTGGATGGCACCGGAACTCCTTCAGGCAACTGTTAAAACAGAGCATTCAAAAGCATCGGATGTGTTCGCTTGTGGTATGGTGCTACACTTTTTCTTAGCTGAGAAAAAGCACCCTTTTGCTCCTGTGGTTAAAGAACCCAAAAGTCCTATTGTCATGAAGAATGAAACAGAACACAACATTATCATTCATGAGCTTTCCGATCAGTGAAATGTTGAGTCCTGAAGCTGGTAATGTCATCAACAGAATGCTCGCCAAAGATCAAAACACGCGACCAAACGCAGAGATGGTTCTGTCACACCCGTACTTCTGGCGAAGGAGTAAAAAGGTACGGTTTTTGGAAGCCGTTGGAAATCAGCCTGAGTTCGGAAGACAAAGGCACACAGTTACCACGCTTTCCTCTGTGGAGAGAGAGCTGGAGAACAGTCTTGGAACATTATTCCAAGTCAACCCCTGGAACTCCTCAATCTTGCCAATATATACTGACATGACGCGTTACAAGGGTCGCAGATACGAGACGACTTCTGCAGTTGATTTGGTTCGTTTTTTCCGAAATGGCTATGCACATGTGTCATCCAGATCACGCAATCCTGCTGCACAGAAAAGTCTGTTGGAGGATTTTGAGTTCTTTAGCAAGTTCACTTCGTTAGTAATGCATGTGTACGACGCAGTGACAGCTCATGGGTGGGACATGCAGCGCAAGGAAATCGTGTTTGCTCTCAAGAATGAATAACCCATATATATTCAGCATGAACAGAGAAGATAGCACAACAGAACATACAACAGATTAATAAATCAAGACCAAACCGACGCAACAAAACCACCGACGCCTGAGACCAATATACAATTGCAAACGGCCACTAAATCAGCAGTATACCCAAGGTCAAACCTTCAAACCAGCACAATCCATCAACAAAGGAAGAAGCCCTCAGACCAATACACCTAGGGCTGCCAAATCCAACAAACCAGCAGCACCTCAGATCAATAAATCAAGACCAACCTAAACCACCAACCAGCCAACCCAATATATCATCAACTGCACAAGCCACAAAACCAGCAGCAACTGACATCGATAAATTGGAGATCAAAACAAGCCACCAAACCCTAATACCAAATCAAGACAAACACAAGCCACCAAACCCACAGACCAAAACACCTACAGCTGCAGAATCCATTAAAATCGAAGCACCTCACACCAATACCTCAGTGCCCGGTTGTTCAAAAGATGGTTAAGCCAAATTCAAAAAGCAATTTCTTCACATTGGAATATGTTTCTGGAGCTTATAAAATACTATAGAGTCTTTCCTTGGAAACCCAATTGCTAGTCCCAAAATGGCAGCCCAAACAAGTCTATAAGGTAGTAAATAGAAACATGCATAGATTAAGAGTTTAACCCTGGGTTAGCTAGTGTTAATCGGCTTTTGAACAACTGGGCCCTGATCAATAAACCAAGATTAACACAGTTTGCGAAACCGACAATTCCTCAAACTCAACACATGTACAGCTGCAGAAGGCCTAAACCAGCAGAACCTCAGATCAATAAATCAAAACCAACACAATCTACTAAACCACGAAGAGCCCAGACCAATATTTCAGGACCAACACAAGCAACCAAACACCAAACTCTCAAGCCAATACATGAACAACTCCAAATGTTAATTACCAAAACAGCAGTACTTCAGATCAAGAAATCAAGATCAACACAAGCAACCAAGTCCCAACGACCAACAGCGGCTGAACTAGACACTAAAACAGTAGCACCAAAGTCCAATGCAATAAATCATATCCAGCACAAGACACCAAATGAGGAAGCCCCCCGACCAATACACACGAACAGCTGCACCTCAGATCAATGAATCAATAACAACAGAAGCCACCAAACCACAAAGTTATCAAACCAATACACCAACAACTGCTCTTGCCATCAAACAGCAGTAAAGTACTAAAACCAGACCAAGGAAAAACGACCAAAGCGGTAAATCCTCATCTACACCGAGAACACGTACTCGAGCTATCTCGGGTAACTCGAGTCGTCTAACTTGCGTGTGTGAACAGCGCAAATTATCTAGGAGTAAGAACTCCAAGTTAGATCACTCGCGAAAGGTAGTCTCGGAGTACTCCCGACTCACTCGATTTGCAAGTTATGTTCTAAACGTTCTATATATAGCTGTTTCAAGAGGAATTTTCGATCGCATAAAATTCGACTTCGAATTTAAGATCTAAATATACATTCCCGCCAAAATTGCTAACGGCATGAATTTCGTATCCGAGTTTGACACATCATAAACGCAAGCCCAAAATCAGCCAAAAACTTCGTTTGTCTTCAAAAAACGGATGAAAGTGGAACGAAGCTGCTTCTCACTTCCAAATGGCAGTATAGAATGTTGTCATTTATGAGCATCGTCCGTTTAGGGACGGTTCATGTTTTATGAGGTAGGGGGGGGGCTGGTGCAATTTAGGATGCCTTCTCAAACAAAGTATGGCCCCCTCTGTCCA
>JANVCH010070921.1:0-10137 GCA_025505405.1 Epizoanthus rinbou | reverse complement strand
TTCCCCAATCTCTCACTTTTCGACCGCCCACCGATTTTTGGATTTTCTGGCAAAGAAAGGGGCTGTTTTGCAGTCTAATACAGTAAATCATATGAGCTGTTTCTCTTTCCAGAACATAAATCAACACATGTAGAATAATAAAACTGATTGGAAAATTAGACAAACAAAAGCATTTAATATTTGGTTCCACATCAGAAATGTCCTTCTCATTCAGAACAAAAGACATCAGGTACATAATTTGTGTGATTCACTGCACACATAAGTTGGCATAACACTTCCTTATGAAACAGACTAAATTAATTAATTATTAACTAATTAATTCTACACCAAATTGATTATTTTGGTATGGAATCAGGTAATGGTTTTCAGGTTCAGATGGAATGCACCCACCTAAACATTTGGTGATCCTCTTTAAACAGTAACTCAGAGTCTCTGTCTGATACTGGTAACTCGGTGCTACTGCCAATAAAAAATCAATTTAGTTACATTATCTTCATCTGTCTTCAATTATACATGTAGGTGGTTAAACGGAACGACCTGTTTGTGACATCCAAATTGTGGAACACGTTTCATCATCCTGATGATGTAGAACCCGCATGTAGAAAGTCATTGAGTGACCTTGGGCTTGACTACCTGGACCTTTACCTTATGCATTGGCCAACGGGATTTAAAAGAGGCGAAGCTTTGTTTCCACGAGATGAAGCTGGTAATGTGCAGTATGATGTTGATACCCATTTCTGTGACACTTGGAAGGCTATGGAGAAACTTGTGGATGAGGGGCTGGTCAAAGCAATAGGTAGGTACAAAGTTTATGTGTTTTAAAGGCATATTTACATGCTACGATTTTTGTTGGACTGATTTTCAGCTCGATTGACACATTTTCTTAATGAAATCGGGGTGACAAATCATATCATATAATTATGCCTTAATACATGTACAGTAGAAATCCACCTAATGACTATCTCATTTATTAGACATTTATGTATTTAACAATATTTATACAGAGGTGCCCAGTTCAACAAAGCTGGTTTGAATGGGGCTCTGTTTAAAATAAACTTACAGACAGAAAATATAGTACAGAATACAAAAATTAAAGTTACAAAATACTAGGATTAAAACACTTCACATGTAATATTGCGTGCCGTGGCACCGTGTGCTGACAGCCGTGTCTGCTGAATAAAGTGTGTCTCTATCTGAGGCATGTGTTTGACCTGCTCCCTAATATTATAGCAGTGGTTGGAATTTACGAGCAGCGGAGGAACTAGTGTTCCTTTTCCAATAAAGCATCGACCAGTCTGTATCGACTTGTTGAGTACTGATCATGGAATTTTGTTAGATGTTCATCCAATCGTGGCATCATCAAAGAGTCAAATTATCAGAAGAGTATCTCACGATCAAATCATAACCCTTATCATTCCACTTGCAAGAACAGTGATTTTCAGTCGTTGTACTCTGTCAGATCATTCAAGGCCTGGAATATGTTTGGCGCCGATATAAGGAACAAATACATTTCATTTGATTCTTTTCAGTAGAACGAAACTCAAAAAGTACTATCGAAACGCTCCACGAGATGTATACTTTTAAAATTTGTTTAATACGATCATGAGAACTCTAGAAGTAGAAATGGAAATCGGTATGCATAAAGTAGTATTGAAATTTTCTTCAGAAACACAATTACGTAAACCCAGCATGAAAGCACAAATCAGTCAATAAGGAAGTAAACCCAATCGTGTGTTAAAATTTGGCTTGACCATTGGTTAACGTTAACGTGCTAATTGTTCTCAGCAATTGGTAAAATATCATTTTTCAGCAATTTTTTTGATACGAATGTCATTGTCATTAGTTGTACTTGATAACATAGCAATAGCAAATGTGTATTCTCATGCCAAGGAATGTAAAGATTTGACATTATTATAAGATCACAAAATATATCTTGTGCGCCAAGATATCTAGAAATCTGTACTATTTTTGATCAAACTTCTTAGGAATCTGCAACCCATTTCGGACTAAATAAGGTAATGTTACTAACATATTGCATACATGTCAATGGGAAAACGGTAAATCTGAAATATTTCTCATGCTAAAACGGTAAATCTGAAATATTTCTCATGCTAAAACGGTAAAACTGAAATATTTCTCATGCTAATAAATAATTACCGCCAGAAGTAAGCGATGACTAAGCTCAGAAGTTTTTTTAAAATTACGAGTTCAATCTGACCGTACCCATGCAAACTCCGGTCAATAATTGTTGCTCCAAATCCTGATTTTGCCGTTTTGGCCATTCGTAATAATGAGGGCTTTAGATAACTCAAATCTCCTATTATGGGTAGTTTTCACACAACATGCTGGTAAGTACAACAGAAGTACATTCGTGCAGTAGATTATTCAACCATACATGTGTTCGAATATTGTGTCAGCACGGTAGATTTACAGAAGCCTTACCAACAAGAAAGTGACTAAATAAGTAATGTTTTTCTTTAACTGTAATTTCATAGTGGAATGTACTGCACGAGTCATATAGTCATAAAAGAGGTACCCATCCATACGGAAAGAGATAACACTTATCAAGCTTTCTTTTTTCTCTGTCTCTGCATGTCAGGATCTCTGTCTCTATCTCAAGCAGTTATTTTCTCAATGTAGGTCTATGTCGTTGTGTTTCTCTATTTATTTCTCTATCATAAAATCTCTCTATCTCTGTCTATGTCTCTTCGTCTGTCGCTGCCTCTGTGTCAGTCTTTGGCAGTGTCTGCTTGGTTTCTGTGTTTGACTCTCACTCTAACTGTCTCCTCCCTTTGATATTTAGTTTATGTTTCAGTTCGGTTGTAAGAAATAGGAAACATAAAACATTCCATTTATTAAGAAATTATACTGATTAAATGACATTGACCCTATTCACACCAGAGACCTATAACTCGTTCACATGGATAACTCGTCCGCGGCAAGTTATCCGTCTAAATCGGAGAAAACGAGACGATCAACTCATCTTGTGTACTCGTCACGAAACCACGTCAAAACGTCTTTCAGTTTTATCAGATTCTGCAAGTTTATCATTTGAATATTGATAAAAAAAACTGTCAGTAGTGTACGTTTTATGTATGAACGTCTATTTTGGGGGCTGACCCAGAATGTTCTTTTAAAAATGTTTTGAGGATTTCAGCCTCAAATGTTCTTATTTTTTCAGTTTAGTGCATGTATGGAGTCAAAGTACAAAGCGGTAAATATCTAAGCATGCATGGGTAAAGCGTAGCAATGTGTATAAACATGCGTGCTTGAATTCAACGTCAGTGTGATTCAGTGATCAGTTAACTTGTGTAAATTCATCTCTCGTATTGCTGATATACAAAAAACGCGATTGTCGGTGACTGGAGGAAAGTCAGTCCCACAATTCAAAAAAATGTCCTTACTTCAATACTCGTTCTCAGTTTCAGGATCTTCAGTTAACACGTTCTTAATTTTTGTGCATTTTTCACTCTCAACATTCTTAAGAACAGTTTCTTATAAAATAAAAAAGGTCTTACACAGTAACACTTCACAACGTAGGATTAAAATGTACTTATTGGAATAGTTGTATCAGTGTGGGGTAGTTACGTTTGTTTTCAGAAACCCTTGAGAAGGCTGACTGAGTCGAAAATCCAATTTGGAAATCAGTTGTGGACGAAGTTCTGGAGTTATAATAACAACAAGATAAGAATAAATTGCATTGCAGTTCCAATGATAAAATTGACAGGGGGACAGTTTGATTGGAAGAATAAAGAGGGGGAAAATATCGCTGAAAGACGAAGTCGCGATTGTCGTGACTGAGTTGACTGTGTATCAGTCCAATATATAATTAGCCTCATATCTGAGACTGGTTCTTATCCAAAGGATAATTTTCAAGATTCCTTTCGGAGACTCAGGACTTTGAAGAGCTGTAAATGTTTATGGCATTTCAAGGTCGGCCAAGCGCCAAAGGCAAGGGTTAATCACTTTACCCGGTGAGATATGTAACTAGAACAAACCGTATCTGATCTTGGTTATTGATTGTGTGGATACAGGAACACTTTCAGTATAAGTTAGTAAATAGCTACAGGTGTACAGGCTGCGAAACAGTAAGATGTATAAACTGCAATGTCTCTGCGCGAATTAGAGTTTACTGTGCATTACTAATGAATGCAGAGCACTTTATTTCAAATTCTGAGAGCGGTTGGGCGGACAGCATTCGAATTTTCCATTTTAATAAGGGTCAAAGAGCAGTAAAAGAGAAGTTATTATTGTGCCAAGCACGTCAAAGAAACTCTACCGGTGACTGCTACAAGTCCAGAAGCCTTCCAAGTATATGCCCTGCCTGTCATTAGAACCTTCTGCCACCCTAACTAACTAATTTTATTTTTACCAATATACCATTACAATATAGTTATTTTGTATTTATTTTTTGTATTTCTAGTATTGTTTTTCGGATTAAAATGTGTGTACATAATTTAAATTTTTCTTAGCTTTTTTTCTTGTGCATGATATATTGAAATTCGAAAATGTGTGTAGTGTGATATTGTAAAGTGCATTTTTTAAAATAAATTATTTTAACATCCTGTATAGTTGTAATCTGACTAAAAGGATTAAAATATATGAATGAATTAATGAGCACGAAGAAAATTAATACGCCGACACCAAGGGACAAAACAGAGTGACATTTGCATCTCGAGGGTTCTAGTGGCCGTAGGATATCTATTTTACACATTATCCAATTCATGTGAATGTGTTCTCATTTGGCTCATGAAATTCATCCATCATTCCGGGAGAATTTCAAATTCTCTTGAAATCTGTCGAAAATGATGACGTAAGTGAAAGTTAAGAAGGAAAAGAGAGAGTTTACGCGCTTTAGATAGTTCACAAGATTCAACAATCGATTACTGAACTCCTGGAATGTTTCACTGACACTGAACATCATGCCGTTTAAACAGCAAGGCGATTGAGATAGTATGCGATAGGAAACGGTGGTTACTGTAGTTATTTCTCAAACTCATTAATAATTCATCAAGCAAACACAAAATAAAACCAATACCGTGACGTGTCTTGAAATCAGTTCGAACACGGCTTCGTTGTTGCATTGACTATTGTTCACCCCAAACTAAATTTGTTCGAGAAGTAATTTCAAACACTCGAAAGAGTGTCTCATTACATTTCAAACACCTCGAACTCGAGTTAAAAAAAAACTCCGCTGCGCGTCGTTTTTTCAACTGCGTTCTCGGTGTTTGAAATGTGATGAAACACTGATTCGCGTGTTCGAGGCCGAGCTGAACTGTCCGTTGTCTGTATTAGAGAGAGTCCGTATTTTAGAGGAGTGAACGGCGTTGAAATGCCCGTCATAGCGAAGTGTCGATGACAAGGCGGAAAACCGAAAGGCTGCTTTTTCATTAATTTTTCATTATCTAGCTATAATATGCCAAAACTTTAACCGTTTATTTTCTCCTTGTCGAATTGTTGTAAAGCCACTCAGAGATATTTACAAATATGTCGGTTTTTCTGCTGATCAAAATATCACCTCTCTTAAAGTACAGGGCCTTATATTTTTGCTTTATATTGACACATTTTCTTCGTATTTCAGTGATATTTTATTCTTTGGATCGAACTACAAGCTGATTGAATCAACATTCTGACCATAGCTACCTATAAATGCCCTTATTATGGTATGGGAGAAACTGTTTTTCCGTTCTGTAGGTGCCCATAGTGAGCAGTTTCACTGTCCTGTAGTGTCGAACTGTGCAGTTTTTGCCACAAACCAATTCAGTTAAGCTTGTACTTGCGGCTTGGCTACGTTACTGCTCCTAGCTAACTAATTACCTTAATTACAACTCGGTAGTGTTTAGATACTCGAGATTAAACTGTCCAGAAAGACTTGCGAATGTACATAAATACTGATTTTTGTTATGTTCGAGGAGTTATCTAATATCATATTCTTAATCTCATATAATAGTTTTGCAATTTGTCTTATTAAGTGTTAGTAAACAAATAACTGGTAATAAAGACTGCGCATAATGAAAGACAAACTTGTGACGCATTCTTTAATTTCTCTGCACTTGTACACTTTCCGTTTGAACAAAGACATGGCGGATACAAGCTGTTGTTAATATTCTATAGCATTTCTTGTAAAACAACTAAAACTTCTTAGCTCTTTTTTACTAAGACAGTGGCAATAAATACACAAAATTCGAGCGGAAAGCTCACATCTAGATTAAACTGTATTTCGAAAACGAGTCGTCGATATTATTACAGTGTCGGCTTCAAAATTATTCAGTTCTAATGACATCCGGTGTAGAATATGGCTCTCCAGAACAAGTCAAAACAACTTAATTAAATGTAGGTAAAATTGTCGTTTTTCGCTGTTCTATAAAACAGTGGAACCCGCGCACTTTGCGTTTATATCACAGATTTCCTCTATTTTAGGATCCGCATCAAATCACAAATTATTTTTACATTGGTATGCCAGCTATGTTTTTGTAAGCATTTATTTCACCTTTTCCCGCGTAGATGGACCAGACACCTGGTGGCTCTTTTAGGTGGATATCTACATGAAGATTACGGGAAAGTATCTACCTAAAACTAAAAGGACTGACGTACCTTGCTTGTGGCGTGGCAAAGGACGACCCTGTACTTGGCCATGCAGGTAGATTAACGTGGCTACCAAGTGTAGGATACTTAACGTCGCTGTTAATTTCATCACTAAGTTTACTTGAGAGTACCAACAGTTAAATTGCCAGGAACTGCAAGAAAAAGCTGCTGTTAATGTTTTGTTGATATTCGAGACCCAAACTAACTCATGTTTATGCCTTGGCCCGCCCGTACATTTGTCTGTTCCGCGATTATCAATCGGGTACCTGGGTACATACTAGTCAATGCTCTTGCTTGCAACTCTGCTTTGCCATTGGGGGCCGGGTTTAAGTACTGTGATTATGTATCTGCCCAGTATGATGATTGACACTTTTAGCAAGAATTAAAGAACAGAGGTTGCACTGACAAAATTAAAAAATAAGCATTTCGCAGGTAAATCTCAAAAGGTTTTATCGGCTGTATTTTAATTAGCTCTGTTTTCTATCAATTTTTACTGAATTTCAGTCGTTTCTAACATCTTTTCAAGAGATAAAATTCTCTAGGTATTTTGCTTATTTATAATTTTAGTATTAAAGGTGATCCAACATTCCTGACCACCGGTCCCGGTCACGCAAAAGAGTTACTCCTTGTGAACAGGTTAATTTGCAGTGATAGTTTATTCAACAACAAAAAATAAACATCTCGTTAAGAGTCGTTCAAAACTGACCAGTAACGGTGGGAAAGAAAGCTCCGCGATTCGTTAGCGTGCTAGCGAGCTGACTGTCGGCGAGGAATCAGGAATCAGGTGCCAAGGTCATGTCAACGACAAGGTATTTGTTGTTAATTTTGATTAAAACCCACAAGACAAATCGATATCGAGGCTTTGGAACTCCTACTTTAGTTCCGGCAAGGAGTGTCCTAGATACTGTATTACTTCCATTCACAACTAATATATTTTGCCAGTTACAGTTTACAGTTCTAAGCTCAACTCATTTTTCTGCCGAAAATCGTTAATCAAGGAGTGTTTGGTTTCCTGTCCAAACAGACGAAGGCACATTCCAAGTTAGGTTTCCTACCCACTGTATATCTGTGTTTGTTCAACCTTATATTTGATTGCGAGAAACAAAGAAACTAAACGCTATCACTGTACTTAATGCATGATGCAAACTTTCTCTGTCGCTTTTCGTGCGCACAAAAGTTGACATTTACACCTATACCTGTATATAAGGTACAAAGGCACGCGTGCAAGGTACCGCGTGTGTACGTAAGTAAGTAAGTACGAGGAATGAAATTGCGGTTTCTAGACTTATCCTTTTTAGGAAACTCTCATATAGGATGAATTACCATTACTAAAGATGGTAATGCACTATTGACAGAGAAAAAGCTGAGCTATCGTTAACTGAATAGCATGGGTGAAATGTCCTGACATTTGCGTGTAGATTGTTACATGTTACTAGTTTCCCGCGTATAGATGGACCAGACACGTGGTGGCTCTTTTAGGTGGATATCTACATGAAGACATGGGAAAGTATCTACATAAAACTAAAAGGACTGACTAACCTTGCCTGTGGCGTGGCAAAGGACGACACTGTACTTGGCCGTGCAGGTAGATTAACGTGGCTACCAAGTGTAGGATACTTAACGTCGCTGTTAATTTCATCACCAAGTGTACTTGAGAGTACCAACCGTTAAATTGCCAGAAACTGCAAGAAAAAGCTGCTGTTTTTAAATGTTTTGTTGATATTCGAGACCCAAACTAACTCATGTTTATGCCTTGGCCTGTACATTTGTCTGTTCCGAGATTATCAATCGGGTACCTGGTTATGTACTATTCAATGCACTTGCTTACAACTCTGCTGTACCCCGTTGGCATTGGGGGCCGGGTTTAAATACTGTGATTATTGATCTGTCCAGTATGATGATTGACACTTTGGAAATGAAAACTGTCAATGACACAGAGCATGTGTAATGTCTCGCAAGAACAGAGGCTGCACTGACAAAAATAAAACTGAATAAGTATTTCGCAGGGAAATTACAGAAGGTTTTATCTGTATTTTAATTTAGTTTTTCTAAACATTAATTTACCTACGTTCTGTTTTCTATCAATTTTACTGAATTTCAGTCGTTTCTATCATCTTTTCAAGAGATAACATTCTCTAGGTATTTTGCTGACCGTCCCGCTCACGCGAAATAGTTACTCCCTGTGAACTGGATATTTCTGTTTAAAAATGCTCTAATCTAAAATTGAATACATATGGTGAATCTAAGATGCGGTGATAAGCACGTGGGAATTTCTGGAGTGATTACATCGAGGGGTTTATGGACCAATGTGGCTCACGTCTTAATGCGAAAACGGATGTTTTGTCTTATTATCTCATCTGTAATTGAGTTAATGGTATTGCACACTAAGGGTGAGAGAGAAATCGGCCAAGATCAAACGTTTTAAGAAAGCTACCTAGCGTAAAGTTGCAACAGTATTGTTGGTTATGCTGTAGTAAATGTACAACGCACAATGGTAACAGCACTGAGCGAAAGACAAAGAAACGGTGATGCAAAATAACTGTTTTACACTCTTGTTTGCAACATGACGTGCAAAATATAAACGATTATGTAGAACTTTTGACCTCATAGATTTCCGAGTTAGTTAAAACGTTCGGGGAACGTACGCATGAGAACTTGTTGCATCACTTGTGTTTCCCAGTCGCCTTGACCTACTTTACATTCCTAATAGGGTTGGCGCCGTTTTTGAAAGGGTATGTCGTCTTGTATAGCGCCACACTTCTAACCTACACATAGGTATGTTACAAAGTATAAACGATTTTATAGAACTTTTGACCCAACAGATTTCCGAGTTAGTAAAACGTTCGGGAAGCCGGCACGCACCAGAAATTGTTGCATTGCTTGTGTTTGCTCGGTCTCACAGCACTAGCTGGGTCATGACTCTAGGACTGTAGGCGGGGGTATGCATTCAACACAAAGAGGGAATGACTGGGAGTCAAACCTTTGTGTTTCATTTCCTCAGTCTCCTAGACTCTTCCTTGTGGATATAGCGTCTTGAAATAGCGGATGAAAATCTTCATTTGGACATCTCATTGAACGAGCACGATGCTTAAAACTACAATTATCCTAAAATATATGTGTTGATGGTTTTTAATCTTGCGCTAATAAATTTAATCAGGAAGTACTCATGTCCTTTCCGGGTTCCTTTTCGGCAGATTTATTAAAGCACAAAACTAAAGTTACAAGGAAATACGTTGTTATAAACTCCACGCTATGTTCCAGGCTGGCCCCAGTGAGCGCCTTCTTTCAACTAAACCGCACACTTCAGGAGCTTTATCAAGTATTTGCGTTTTGAATGTTTTTTCTTTCTTATTCGTAATCTCCAAAATGCTATTAGGTTTTAATAACAGTAATAGCGATAATACTAATAATAGTAATAATAATACTAATAGTAATAACTAAATATTAACTAATAAAATCGTGTGAAAGCAGAGGGCCACTCAACGTAAATCAGTAAACTGCTGTCCAGCTCGATGTTGGATCTCTTACTTTAGAGATTCATGTGATAGACGT
>JANVCH010070910.1:2500-10139 GCA_025505405.1 Epizoanthus rinbou | reverse complement strand
TCGGAAGGATGGAAAGCTGAGTGAACTTTAGCGGGAAAGAAGGTCACACAAATATTCAACCCTCGACCAAGGCCGGGTATTGAACTCGGGACCTTAGGGCTGGGAGGCGGAGATCTTATCACTGCGCCAACCCCTCCGCTAAATATTGAATTTTATCACTTCGTGAATAGTTCTACATTCGCGTTCACTTGAAACTGCTACTTTCAGTTGAACTATTGAGCCTTTAAAGCTCACTAGAAATGCGGTTGCAAATCATTTATTTCGCTCGAGATGATCCGGAAGGGCGGACAAACCGTTTTTTGTCGGTACTTGTGTCTATTGGTTTGGAGAACAAAACAGCAAGTACGTTTACAATTTTGAGAATGCGAAACGAAGTGGCATTTATACACTAAAGACATTTTTACGCCAGATATTTTGATCAGCAAAAATTACTGACAAATTCTTCATTAACCATAAGCTTCTTTCAACTGCCGGATTGTTTTGCTAAACATTGGAATTCTTGTTAGAGAACTGGTTTGCAGTGGCACTAGTATACTGATAGCACTGGAACTGGCTGAACATTCCTCAAGAAGCAATGCCACAATTGACCATAATAACAAAATGGCGACAGGTACATTTACCCATAATTTGTAGCGCACGAAACCCTTAAAAGCAGCAACAAAAATGCACTGAAAGGTCCAGTTAAAACTTCAAACCTAGCATTCACAATGTTTGTAGTACAGGGACGAATTTCGCAAAAATATATGACTTTCTATGTGCCTAGTGGTTGGGTTAGGTTCGCAAGGTATTGTGGTTAAATGTACAGCCGCCATCTTTTTTATTATGGTTGATTGCAAATATGAAATAACCTGAATAACTAAACTGGGAGCTGACCACGCACATTTTCCTAACCAGCACCAAACATTAGAATCGTTTAATTTATCACCGGAAGAGAGGAAATAAAAGCTCTACTCATCTCCTAGGCCACAACTATTGACGCCAGGGACAAACTGCAACAATTACAGATATTGGTTTTTCGCTATCAAGTCACGACATTTAGTATACATACACCCACTTAGTCCGGACACCTGCTTGATTTGTCCACTACTGACGTAGCTAATTGCCGCGGACCAGCCCACGCAGGCCAACTTGCTTAAGTATATATAACTCGCGCCCTGCAGAAGAAACGTTTTGCAAATAATTCAGAGTGCAAAATGAGCGCGTCTCGTATAACCGTAAAGAACAAGACTGGAGAAGATGGCCAAGAGCCAGTTATTGTTGACTTCATGATGTTTCAAACGGTGCCCAACCCTATGGAGGACGCGTGGTCTGCTGCGTGGAAAGTGGACAAAGTTGGCTGTAAGGGCGAGATAAACCAAATATATTTACCGTCTGAGGTGAACTTCTTTGTTATTGACGATGATGAAGAAAGCCCACTCTTCCCTGCCCGTTTATATGGACCTTACAAAGCAAACTTTGGAGAAACATTGCGAATTATACAAAAGAAGCCGACCGACGCACCTCAAATAAGACACGAGCCTCGTGGCGGGTTAGCCGCAAGAGACAAAATAGCAGCAATCAATGACAGTGAGAACACGAAAAAACTAGAATTTGCTTTGTTTAAGAAGGTCGAATATGGCGGCCAGTGCGAAGATATGAAACTGGTATCATATAAAAATATTTGTCCTGGAGAGCGAGTCTCCCTGGCGGTCGCGCCATTTGTCTATATTTCAGATGTCAGCACAACATCCATTGCAGAAGGAGGGGATTTCAAAGCTATCGATGAAACAAAACAGGCTGTAAAGATCGACATAAACGAGGGACTATTGAGTATGACCATAGGAATTTTTCAAACGTCATGTGGTACAATTTATTTTGAAGCCATTGCTAGAGACTCAGAGATTTCTAAGCCTCTTCCAGCTAAGCAAGCTAAAGCACGTAAGAAACGGGTCAGATTCCAACAACCAGGGAATGCTGAAAACAATCAGTTATCTCTGCGACGCAAAGGCAGCTTGATGAACTTGATCGGTGGCAAATGGAAGACAACCATTCAAGTAGTTTATACGCGAAAAGCAATAGTATTAACAACAGTTTCTTTATCATAAGCTATTATAGCACGCTTCCCGATTCTCATGATACCCTGTCAGTAGAATAGTCTCTTATATCTACTCGCAGGATATTCTCATGGCTTTTTTAAATATTAAACTTTCATCTAATTTTTCTGTTGCAGGAAAATAATGAATTAGAATTGAAATTGTTGACACAACACAGTTGTTTAACGAAGAAGGGAACGGGCCTCCAAATTAAATTCTTAAATGCTAGTGCTCGCAACATCTAGTCACTGCTGGAATTGCTCGTACAATTCTGAAGGGTCTTCGCTTGCTCGCAGGCAATAATTTTTGTACTAGCAAAAATAACGCTGCGCTGCTCGCAAATTCTCCTAAGCACCAAACACTGACGTGACATCAAATACCAACAAAAGACTGCCACTTTTTTCTTAACAGCATAGAGTTCTTTCTTTTTTCCATTTTTGTTCTAATTCATCCATATGCATTTACTTTTTTTACCGATGTCTTGCTAAGAGTCATGTTGTTGTTGTTGTTTTGTTATTGTTGTAAACGGAGCAGAGTTAGTCAACAGCGTACGTTGATAGATTTTGCTGGTAATAATATCGAAATGATTTGGTACTTATGAAGAAAGGATATGGAGACTAAACGCACACGGCTTTAGCTTTGTGGACTGCGTACTATGCTGGCAACGCCTTTCCTGTTTTAGTAATATGGGTGATTGTGTGTTTTCAAAGTTAATCGTCCTTAAAATAGCTGTATATACTAAAAATATAACATCAGATAGATAACAAAAAAATCAGTGAATTGTGACAATATTGCCTTTTCTTGTTAGTGTATACCAATTTTAATGTTTTAAATTCCTATTTCTGTTTTCATGGTTTCCAATGGAATATACTGATTTGATACACTGATTCACTGGATGCCTCTTCTGTCAGCAGTACTTTATTACCAGTACAGCCGACCAGTAATGATAATCTTAGAGCGCATTTTCTTTACCGTTACAGTTTGAAATTTTTGTAAACGTATTGGAATTGAAATCCCTAGGGGTAGGGCTGTTCACCATGGATTTTTGCCCTGAGGATTGGCAACTTCACCAAGTTTCACATCACCAAAAAGTGAATGTCCCCGCTATCCCTGAGGAGGGAGGGGGGAGGGTCAAAATGGCTGGTGCTTCACCAAATCTAAATGACGTTATTGTAGCGCCGAGTTCTGCGACATTCGGCTAGTAATTTTTTTAATTATTTTTTAATTATTCAATTCCTAGTAAGATGACAGACAAGTGTCTGCTCATTTTCCTGTAAAAGTGCTGCTGTGTCTCGCGGCTTATTATCAGATATATATGACAGAACTCATTAGGTCTTCTCAGTATTAAATGACTCTAGCAAACCTACAAGAGAAGTCCGCCATCTTGCTTATCCTTTTCCGCATAGGAAATCCGGCATTAACTATCCTTAGGAACAACTGCGTTCAGCAAAAAGCGCGGGTTGGAAAAGTGTTCTATGAGGACACCGCTTAACCAAACCAACCAAAACACGAGAGTAAATTATCTCAATTTTGATACCCCGTTCTAGAAAAAATTCGATTTTCCAGGGCCTAAAAGTACTAACTTTCCATAAAATCGCTACCCCGTTTTAGAAAGGACTTAAAATTTTGCACAAAATGATACCCCGTTCTAGAATAAAACCCTAAAATTCTTACCCCGTTTGGCGGTGGCGGCACATACCCGTATAGCCAATGTAGGGGAGTACCCCCTCCCCCCCGGGAAACGATTGTTCCCAATACTGTATACTGATACTGATTTTAAAATAGAACACGCTCAAAGCGAAATTTTAGTTGCATGCTATTTTATTTGCCTGAGGGGATGACTGGTTTTATTTGATCTGTGTGATTCTAATTGAATACAATAAATACTCCAGCACAGGCGTTTAGACATCAGCTAAACTACGTTACGTTTCGTTGCGTCGTTATCTTACGTTGCGTCAGTGTTCGGTTTCTACGTCCACAATGGATTTGATGTTACAATATCTCCGAAATAACAGAGACAGAGTATTCACGATGCTCATGAACCCAGCCATAACAACATGCCATTACTACCGCAGATTCTGTGCATGAGAAGACATAGCGTTTCTCAAGACATAGCGTTTCTCAAGACATAAATATCTATTTTCCACACCTGAAAAAATACTGCCACCAGATTGGCAATAGGTTGGCTACATTTACCTCACTGGATGTGAATTGATATTAATATCAATATAGTTATTTGTCAATTAACTGGCCATGCAGTCTCATATCATTTATGTATAATTAGCTTTCAATTCAGAAATTAGTTCATTGGCTCGACAAGGAAACATAATAGATGCACGCTATTAAATTTCAGCAGCGTTGACGTAAGACTAAAAAGAATAGAAAGTTTCGATGAAAATTCTTCCAAATTTTCTATCGTTCACCACGTGCGCATTGAAATCAAGTAAAGCCTGGTAAGTTGTTCGTATGTGTGTCCAACTATGGTTAAGTCCTTTGATAAAAAACGCAGCGGATTTTAAATCAAAGACGTGACAGCGTAGTTGTTTGGCTGCTGAAATCGAAAACGGGTATCTCAGTCAGAGGAAACGGAAAGCAATATTTAATTGCCTCTGTCGAATGCTTACGCCTTTTCAAACAAAGTAGTCTGTGTCGTTGAGCTTTAAAACAGCTATAGTGAACAACACGTTACAATTCCGTCAATCTTTAAAGCCTATTTTATTCAATTCGTTCTAAAACTTCCCGGTCAAACTCCAGTATGCAGCGACGAGTCATTTCCAAACACATCACGCGGCACGTGTTCATAACTAAAACAGATGACACTTCTTTGAGAGCTGCAGAGGAGAAAACAAGTGAGTGTCACATACTGACTGTAAAGAACAAGACTGGAGAAGATGGCCAAGACCCAGTTATTGTTGATTTCATGATGTTTCAAACGGTGTCCAACCCTATGGACGACGCATGGTCCGCTGCGTGGAAAGTGGACAAGGTTGGCTGCAAGGGCGAGATAAACCAAATATATTTACCGTCTGAGGTCAACTTCTTTGTTATTGACGATGATGAAGAAGCTCCACTCTTCCCTGCCCGTTTATATGGACCTTACAAAGCAAACTTTGGAGAAGCATTGCGAATTATCCAAAAGCAGCCTGGAAACGTACCGGAAATAAAACACGAGCTTCAAACAGTTGCAAAGGACAAAATTGTAGGAATAAACGACAGTGGGAACACTAAACAACTGGAATTTTCCTTATACAAGAAGGTCAAATATGGAGGCCAATACGAAGATAAGAAACTGATATCATATAAAAATATTTTTCCTGGGGAGCGAGTTTCTCTTTCTGTCGCACCATCTATCTACATATCAGATGTCAGTACAACTTCCATTGCTGAAGGCGAGGAGTTCAAAGCTGCAGATGAACTGATGCAATCTACTAAATTCGAATTAAACGACAGGAAGTTAAACGTGACAATTGGAATATATCAAAAGCGGTGTGGTACAATTTATTTTCAAGAGATTGACGAGATTTCTGATCGAGTTCCAACTAACCTATGTGACCTGAACTGTGAAACAAAAGAGGAACACATAACTCCTCTTGTAACTGCAGCTGATCCAGCGTGCAGCTGCGTTGTGATGTAATGCGTATGGTGAAGTATCTAGCTGTAGACCTAGGGCGCTTACCATTTGTCGGGTCCGGCCAGTCTGGCCAGGCAGTTTATCATCCTATGTTTGTACAACAACTTCGTATCAGAACGGGCGAACTGCTCAGTACTTCTACTCCCGAGTAGTGGGCCCATTCCGGCCTAAACCACTTCCTAAATTGTCCCTTGCTGATTTCCTTGAGCCGGCCAGTTACGGCAAATGGAAAGCGCCCCTAGTCTTCAAACATCACCATCAACAACAACAACAACAAAAATAACAAACAACAACAACATGTAAGGCCTAACATGTCTAAAAGCAAACACAAGAACAATTAGACCAACAAATTAAAAGAAGGAGAAGTGGCCAAAAATAAACTGCAAGAGCAGTACTGTTTGCAGCAGAGTGTTCGTCCAGGTTTGTATAGTCCTGAGAAGGACGTCGACTGTACGTTGTTGGTGACTGACGTTTCGATAACCTATGTGGAAGTCATGTTCAGAGTCAATAGAGCAAATGACTTCCATCCCCCCCCACACACACACACACACACACACCTCTATAAATGACACGAATGTGAAAGTTATCAGCAGTTCGCCTTTGTCACATCCCGCCATGTTTTTCTTTTACACGATTAGCCTCGTTTTGGTGCCTAATTCGCTTTTTTCACAGCCCGCCATCTGGGCACCAAATGAGGCACCAAAACGAGGCTATACGTGTAAAAGAGCAACATGGCGGGCTGTGACAAAGGCGAATTAGGCACCAAAACGAGGCTATACGAGTAAAAGAGCAGCATGGCGGGCTGTGACAAAAGCGAATTAGGCAACAAAACGAGGCTATACGTGTAAAAGAGCAACATGGCGGGCTGTGACAAAGGCGAATGGGGCGTGTCAGCATTTCTTTAGCTGATAATTCAAATAAACACAATTTAGCAAAACTGTGATCTTGTCTTTCATTTCCTTGACTTTGTGTCCAAAATAAGAAAGCTATCGTATAATATGCATCTTTTGTAAATACTATACTAGCCAAGACGGCTAAGTAATTTTACTCGTCGAGTTGTATTTTGCCTCGCCCAAAGTTTCGCCAAAATACTGCCGTCTCGTAAAAATGCCCAGCCATATTTACTGGTAAGCCGCCTGATAAGATGTTTATATTCAAAACGTGCCACTCACTCTATTTAGGTCTGTGGGGTCTGGTGAACAATGCTGGTGTTATGACGGTTGGAGTTGGACCAATAGAATGGCTACCGCTGACCAACTTCAAACGTTGCGCAGACGTCAATCTGTGGGGACTGATTGAGGCCACCAAAACGTTTCTGCCACTAATCAAAAAGGCGAAAGGGCGAGTGGTCAACTTTTCCAGTGTGGTTGGTAAGAAAATTCGCGTTAGCTACGAGTAATTCAATATTTTTATTGTTAAGAAAAACACATTGTGCAAGAATCAGAGGCCAGGAGACATGCAATGAATGAACTCTTCTGTCTTTAGCCTCAAGTTAGTACAAGAGCTGCACCGCTTATACTTAGATACCGTAGTGTCCCTTGACGTCGCTATTTTAGGGGGAGAGGGTGTTGTTACTTTCGGGGGGTGGGGTTGTTATGTTCCAGGAAAAGGAGTTGTAAATTGTAGTGCATTGTCACATTGTTGTCAGCTAGTAGAGTAGACACTATGCTATATAAGTTTATTGGTTATTTGATTGATTGAATCAATGACCAGGCCATACCTCAAGTTAGCACAAGAGCTGCACCGCTTATACTTAGCTACCGTAGAGTCCCTTGAAGGTCGCTACTTTAGGGGGAGGGGGGGGGGGGTGTTGTTACTTTCTTGGGGGTGTGTTATGTTCCAGGCGAAGGAGTTGTAAGTAGCAGAGTAGTGTCCCCAACTTGTAGGGTACTTGTTGGCAGCTAGTAGAGTAGACACTATGATATATAACTTTATT